>CAJNIZ010007894.1:4552-15457 GCA_905231905.1 Symbiodinium pilosum
TAGCTGCCCTCGCAGGGCCCAAGAGCGGGATCCCCTACTGCAGGTACGTTTTCAGCACCTTGCTACCAGGCTCTTCGTTGGCCATTCCCTGGTAGCAGGTGGAATGGCCCCCTGCACATGTAACCTTTGCAAACAGGTGGTCCACACACACACACACACACACACACACACACACAGAGTCCTGTGCCAGATCTGCCAGACCTTCACCCCACCGCCATAAGCCTGCGGCTTCTGCGGCTGAGATGGACACTCTGGTTGGAGTTCCCTGTGTGAGAACCCACCCCAGAAAGAAGATCTTCTAGCCTGAAAATTAACTAAGAACAGACGTAATGTAGAGGTACCCAAACCTGATCAAGATCTTGGCCAATCATGCTACTTGTCACTCAGGCGACATGTTCTCCACCATCATACTCTATACACTCGCACCATCCACGTCCTAAACCACATACTGTTCGGCTTCCAGTAGTTGGACTCAACCAACCGATCCAACAATGTCGGCTTCTAAATGCTACTACATCCTCGTATATCTGATGTCTCTGTTGTACAGGCAAAAGCAAATGCTTTTGAGCTGCCATGCTATTGTGCTCTACATCCTCTCGCACACCTCGACCAACCATTCTCACTTGTGTGCACCTGTAAGGAGAGCCCACAATGCACTGTCAGCCCCTCTTCACATCCAAAAACATACTAAAAGCATATTGAAACTCTGCATACATCCTGAACCTCAGGCTCTGAAGCCCCAAGCCCTCCCAAGCCACCCCAAGCCACCGCCTCTGTTTTGGGAATCCCTGGTGTGAAAGATGTATACTGCCCCTATGGTTGGAGACGACCTACGGAGGATATCCCAAGATAGACCGCAGTGGATTGTACTCCCTTTCGGAGATACCCCAACAAGGGACCTCCAATTTGAAGAAGGCCCCGAGGAAAAGGCAACTAGCATCTGGCCTGGTGGCAGGCCCACAAAGCTATTGCCAGTTCCTGCCGGCACGCGCCAGGATTCTGTCGCAGGAGGAGGGCCGTGCCTGAGCGGGGATTAACGGGTCCACATGCCATCAGCACAGAAAACGAAGATGTTGCCTTGGTTACTCAGCGCAGCCTGGCAAACGAACCTTTGGTTTTGACTCTTTGCATAGTCTGTGCTGCATTGAGCATGGCCCGGCTGTTGACCAGGAAAACCACCAAGCTTGCGTTCAAAAGCTACCCTAGATGCTATGGAAAACACTAAGGTAAAGTAGAGAAGGATCAGGTACTGCATGCTTTTGGCACTCCTAGGGTGCGTTGCAGTCGGGATGAAGTTAGTCCACGAAGACGACACCATGATGAAGCGCTCAGCTGGGCCAAGCCTCCATGTGTATGTGTTATGCTTTGGCAGACCTCTCATCCAATTTTCATCCTTAAACCTCAGTAGCTACCTGTTGATACTCAGAGCTCTTCTTCCGACGCTGCAGCAAGATGTTGAGCCCTATGATGAATGGACAAACCGGTTAATTGCACTGTTTCATTGCCATAAACGTCGGAAGCCCCAGAACACCACTTTATGAACACTCCTACCCCCGTGCCAGGCCTGCCTGTCCAGTCTGTGTCTGCTACACCCAGCACTCCTAAACAGTTTTAACTCTAGCTACAAAACACCCCCCCCCTCCACTTCAGGCACTAAGCCATAAGCCCGGCGGCAGAACAAGGAGCTACTCACGGCACAGAGCACTTCGGAGCCTCACAAATGTGCTGATCTCTGAGGTTTGAGTGAAGCTTTGAAGTTCGGAGTCTCAGGCGTAGTGTTCGGCAACAGACAGCTCTGCATGGTTTCTGGAGTAGACCCCACTTGACCTCACCTTCAGTCTGAACCTGGTCACTGACGTGGTCGTATCAAGGAAACAGCCTGGTAGCACTGCTGCCACCACATCGTGGAAGCGCTGCCACACACGCAGGGCCACGTGCAACCTTCAAAGTTGAAAAACAAAGTGTATCCACTCATCGAGCAACTCATCCGTCTCAGTCCAGCTTGCACAGTGGAGCAGGTAAATGGTTGAGGGCGGATTAGGAGGTCACCCTATGACCCTGAGCCAAGTGCCCCAGGCCTGGCTGAAGATGCTGCAAAACCACTCTGCCTGGAAAGCCGAAAAAGTTTCAACAACAAGCTGGAACATGTGGCTGTTTCTGGCCTGCTACACGCTAAAGGAGGAGCATGCCTCACATCACCACAAGCCAAATACAAGGCCAGCTACATGCTAAAGGAGGAGCATGCCTCACGTCACCACAAGCCAAATACAAGCACCGCTCTCTGATGCTGCTTGCGTTTGACATTTGCTTCCACCACGCTTCACAGCCAGCTGCCGTGCCATACATCAATACCTCCTGAATTGCTGGCATTGTTTGCATTCCTTGCTCTGTCAAGGTGTATGACAACACCCGTACATTGAGGTGGCATCACCGAGAAGATGAGTCTTCACTCCCTAACCATAAACAAACCATGGGTCGCTATACTGAAAACACCCCATCTTTTTGGAAGCCCTCGCGCTTGACAATCCCCTCTTTGAATACAGCTCCCTACCACCCGTGAGCATCCGTAAGCATCGCCAGTGTGGCAGGGCCGGGGCCAAAGTGCGGAAGAGTGGGGAGAAGCTCGCCAGCAGCAGCTCCTTGTACCAGGGCTTTCAAAGGCTCAGGTTGGGCGATGCTCTTCCAAAGAGAAAATGGAAAGCTTGATCGGCTGGCGCGGAGGCGCGCTGAAAGTTGAGGAGTGGTCGAGATACTGCGAAAGACCAAGAAAATCATTATGGTGTTGCGGATCAGAGGATACCTCAGGAAAATACTACTCATTGTAGCCAATGTGCAGGCTGAGCTGTCGTACTCAAGTCATTCCTGATGGCGAGGTTGGTTTATCCGCTTGTCTCCATACTTGGGGACTTCGGTTGGGGGGGCTCGGGAATGTTGGGTCGTCAAGGGCACATTAAAAGAGCCGTGATTCTTCGTGGGACTTGACCGCTGCTGCCTGCTTTGCAGCAGAGTGGATGGAAAACTTAACGGTTCTGCACCAAGCTTTCTTGCTTCTCCGAATGTCTTCGCATAAATAAGAGCTGAAGATGCGACCAGCGGAATCAAAAGGTTCATCTACTCTTCTGGGCAATTTGCGAAAGCAAAACCTTACTCCTGCCGCAAATCTGAGACATTCACGGACCTTGGCATCCATCACAAGAATCCTTTTGTGCCCTGACGCTCTGGAACCAATGAACCTCGACTCTAGGCAGATAGTAGCTTCCATTTTCTTTTCAATTATCCCAATATACTATTATATTATACCCCATTATACTATAATAGTTTCCATTTTCTTTTCCAGTCCTGAGCAGGCGACTTATCGTCCGCAGCCCAGGCTGTGGCCCCAGCGCCTGGACCAGCCAAGCCAAGCTGTTGTGTTGCGGTTTGGAGGCTTGCCTTTTGCAAGATCAGTTCAGGTTTACTGTATGCTTGGCTTCCATTTGATTTCATTGAGATCAACGCCACGATTGCTATTACAGCAGACTTTTTGCGGGGATTCGGCTTCATGCTCAGCGTTGCAAGCTTTAGGAAGGGATGCAGCTGTCGAAACAAAGCTCCATGCTTGCGCTAGCCCTCGGAGGCATGGGATGGGAAACACGGATACTGCTCGCTCGGCTTTGGTCAGAATCCTCCCGCTGCCAGGCCAGAAAGTGCTGCTGCCACAAGGGTCTCCGCCGCCTCCACAAGGTGCCACTCCTCGGACGTCTCGGGGCTTCGGTGTTGGGCTTTTCCGCAAGGCTGAAACAACCAGGAACACGAGAGGCTTCATGGCGTTGCAGTCGGGTTGCCTTCATGCTCATGCTGGAGACCAGGAGGGACAAAATGGATGCAACTGCTATGTTCTGGAAGCAGAACTGACAGGAGGCTACCTTCGCAGATATCTTGCTAAGTTTCCCTTGCGCACAGAGGCACGGACGTTCATACGGACTCTTATTCTGGCCCAGCTGCAGACAGCTGTTTGGTAAACCCAGGAAACAGCTGTTCGTAGTTCGTAAGAGTCAGGACTTGTGCACAAGCGCAACCCGTCCCTGTAATGCGATCCCTGTTCTTGTCGGCCCACCCCACATGAATCCCAAGCAGATTCAGAAGCGACACCACATGCCTGCATATTTCGTCCTTCAGCGAGGAGCTTGTCTTTTCCAAAAAAGGAAGCTGCCAAAACAGAACCCTCTGAGCCCAGAACCGCCACTCCATCTGCCGAAGGCCTTGCAGGCTCGGGCGTTGAGCACTTTAACTTCGACGGGAAGGAGGCGCAGAGTGAAAAGCTGCATACGTCCGGGGGCTGAAAAGGCTTCCCTGATCGCGCTGTGTATACACTAGTAAGGAATGATCGAACTGTTTGTGTTCGGTGGAGGCAACGGGCTCAAGACCTCAACCCCACGGTCATCAGCCCAAACCCTACCAGTAACAGCTCCAACTCTCAGACCCTGTCCCATCCTTTCCCATCCATTCCCTGCCGCCTCCCAGCCATGCCCGCAGCTCTTTCAAGCAGTGCCTGCACCTGTGGCTTGAGAGCTGACTTGAGGCTTCAGCATGAAACTGGCATTTGTGTTCGAGCTGGATATTTCCCTGGATTGGATTTGGATAGCTAAACGCAGTACAGCCCGTCCTACATCACGGTTAGCATTCGAGGTCCACCGCAGCTGCGGTGGTCCAGAATTTGCAGAGTTGACCGCATACTGGGTCAGGCGCCTTTTGGCCGTCTAGAAGCTCGGACTCCAGAACGCAGCGGTCGCAATTGCAACGGAAGCCTGTCTCAGTTGCAAGTTGCCTGCATGAGCACAAGGTCAAATGAACCTAGGACAGTGTTTCATTGTGTGTGTGTGCGCGTGCAAAACAGGCTTGTGTGTGTGTGGGCATTGGCAGTGATGCAACAATGCACAGATTTCCTGGCTATTAAGCAATCTTCAAGTACCCAGAGCTTGTGGATGATTTCATTTGTGGACAGGCTGCGGTAGGAACGCTCCAACTCAGAACGGCGGCGATGAACAGGCTGAAGGACCTGGCACAGGCTGAAGGACCTGGCGCCTAACCAAGAATCTAAAGGTCCAATCCTGAAGGGGTGAAAAATGTGCATGTTAGGTTGTTCCAATCCTTTGCTTATGCGTTGTGCAGTCTTGTAGACTGCTAGCACCGAGATGCTTCACTACGGATAAGGAGACACACTCCTCCAATCCTGACATTATCTACCCAGCCCAACGCCTGCACGTAGCTGTCGACCAACTCCTGGAAATGACTTCAAACACAAAGCAAGTTTCCACACGAAGGACGTCCCTGTTTTCGTCAGCAAAGATAGATGGCGAATGGCGAGTGCACCCTCTGTAGCAGGTCTTCTGTGTAGGACGGAGTCGCAGCCCTTCATCAGGCTGCAATCCCTCTGATCCCCGGCCCAAGCAGCTTGTTAGGTCTGACACAAACCACCCGAAAGCTTGGACAGCGCTTCAAACACCCCACCTGTCCTCGCCCGCCTGCAGATCTTGTGCGGCCCGCACCACCATACGATCGTGCAGGATCACCTGAGACTGCAATGCTGAGTGCTGGAATCTTTGAAAGGGCACCTCGAAAGATGGTTCAGCTAGGTTCAGCTAAGTCTGACATCTGGGTGCTTCCACCTGTGGTACTCACTTGCAAAACACATGCAAGTCATGTAAGTGCGCACGGTCACATAGCTTGCAGCTAGCTGCCCGCTGCACATTGGGGCAGCAAGAGTGGTTTATGAAGCTAGCCAGCAGCCAGAGGCCTGCAGGGGGCGTTGCAAATCTTGAATGCCCCAAACTCATTGGGGAATCTCCTGTTCTCAGGCTCACTGCCCCCTACCTTCAAAGATCACAAACTACTCAAAAGATGCCCAACTGAGACCCCTCCAACTAGGTCGTGTTGTAGCAGATGAGAGGCTGCCAATCGGAGGAGTCAAAATGCCACTAGCTGATACTAGCTGATGTGCAAGCAGCAGGTACATCTATACAGACGCAGACTCCTGAACTTTGAGTTGACCTGAATTGATTTTCGAAGGAAGGAACTCTAGTGTAGCGGTTGCTTTCCAAGTCCCCGAGAGAGGACTATGTGAAGGGAGAAGGTGCAGTTTGAACACGTTGAAAATCTTCTGAAGGTGTGCTCCAGACAGGAGCCTTTGAAACTTTCAGGAAAAAAGAGACACCTGTGATCTTGCTCTTACCCTATGAGTTTTCTTGCCATCTGCGCTGTTCAGGGTTCAGACCCTGCCACCTTCACCTGAGCTGCAGACCCCAGTAAACATGGACTCTTGTTCCACAATGGAAAGCTGAGAGAGATGGCCTGAGCGCTGAGAATCCGAGTTCACTCTGACCTGATGCCAGTGCATGCTGAGCACCATGACTTTGGCAAGATCAGAGCAAAGTGAATCTTCTGACTCAACCGCTTCTGTTCTTCCTGCATTTGGGTGTCAACATCCCTTGGCCAAGCCCTGCTCGACTTCTGTCCGGGCTTCGCCTGAGCCTCGCTGCTGTCGATGTCAGAGAGGGCTATCTGATTGAACTTGAGGATCTCCTGGGCGCCCCATTAATGGAGAATCGAATGGAAAAGAAAATTGAAAATGAAATGGAAACTGCTATATATAGGGTTATGTAGTGGATTATAGGGGTTATAGTCTAAGCATGTCTCCCCAGTCTGCTAGCTACCAGGCCATGTTGAACTTGCTGGAGCATTGCCGGTGCCAACAAGGTGCTTTGTGAGGAAGGAACAAAGAACATGGGATAACTCCTTCGGCATCAAGCTAGTTGCGCAGCAAGAACGATGCTTGCATGACACAGGTCAATCGCTGCAGAGCTCACCGAACTTTGGACAGCAACAGCTCGCACTTCCTGACTACACCGACGTATGCCACACAGCACAACACAAAACAAACGAGCGCATTGGAGTACAATCACAACAGCAGTCAGAGCAGTAATAGCAACATACGTCTAAACTCCTGCTAGCTGGATCCGAGTCAAGATCAGTTGGCGGTTGGGGAGCCACTGGATTTCCAAAACCCAAATTGCCCCATCCAAACCGCCTCTCTGCTGCCAACGCGTCGTCAAGTTCCTGAATCTCCTCCTCATGGATGTTCACAGATGCTCTCATGAAATGCCAGTGGGGCTTCTCCGTAAATTTAGTACCTCCAATCAGCCTGCTGAGAATGACTCACCCACCCAAGCTAAGAGCCGCATCAAGTCTCTAAATGTCACTAACGAAATTCAAACACAAGTACAAAAATGGAAGCTGCAGCTGCAGCTGTTGAACTCCTGATGAGATGTCTCGTCTCACTACCATTGCTCGGGCTGAATGCTTACCATCGCCGCCCACCAGACCACCACCTAACTCAAGTGCCCTTGCCATCAACATCACTTGTGGAACTAAGAATCCCAAGTGCACCTCTTGTTGTCTGCAAGGCTTAGCAGAATTGCGACCCACCTCCTTGTCCTGGCCGCCGCTCGGCAAAGCATCCGGGTTGGCCAGCGCCGACACCTTACTCCAACCACTATTCCAAAATGCTGCAGGACGCGTTCGCTTGCGCTTTTGCAGGACGGCATGCTGCTGCACAAGGCTTTCACGCCCACTAGCCTGCTTGCCGCCTTGCACTCCCGACATCCTCTGCTTCACTATGGCTTGTGCCGGCAGGAGAGGCGGTTGCTTTTCCGAGGCTGCCGAACCTATGCATCCAGGGATCACTGCTTGGATACTAGCTCAGAAGTAATGATTGCAATAGGGTTCCAGGACTGTGGAGAATGCTGCATAATTGCGCATCCCAAGTGAAGTTGCGGCACTGCCAAGTAGAGCAGGTCCCTCTCTCAAGGCATGCTATTGCTTGTGGACTTCCTGTAGTTCAATTGGCTATAAGCTTGAGTTGTGCGAACCCGTTATAGCGCCACAAAGCGCGTGTGGGACACTAAGAGCTGTGCCAACATCTTCTGCTAAGTTCCTTGAACGGTCCATGGAACCAGGCTGCGACCAGGCTGAGATTGGAAAAGCATCATGAGCAGGATCCATAGCGCTGAAAAGATGCTGGAACCTCGGACTAAAAGATGGTGTAGGGCCTGGTCGTCATCAAGAAAGTCTGCACTGAAAACTCCTATCCCGCGTGAGGCTCGGCTCAAACCTTGCCCTCCATGGCAACGCAAGCCACAAAACTAATTTTGAAATGCCAAGACATTCCCATCCATTGAACCCGAAATACAAACATGCCAGAACGAGACCCCAGACCATCGAGTCTGCAAAACCTTTGCAGGAAACATCAAGCCTGTCATTAAAAAGGGGAACGTCTACATTTACATGAAGGGCATGCTCCGTGTTGCTGCTACATGCAAGCCTCAAGCAATTAAGCTCTTGGTGTATGATCACAAGTAGATTCACCCAGTGGGCCCGGTCGTTCTTCAGACCTGCATTGATAAGCCTTGAAGGCCCCGCTAAGATCCTGAAAAAAACACTGTCATGTCCAGAAATCAAGAAACACCTGTAAATTCCACAGAAAACCTCACATAAATGAGGATATGACCTGTAAATCCCTCGACCTGATTCCAACCTTCTTTCTACCTGTACCGAAGCTTTGGCTCAAATTCTCCATGAATGTTCGTTTGAAATGGTTTTACAGACAGCCTGTTACCTAGGGTCCTAATGAACACGACTCTACCGATTACAAGATTAACCAGACCTTATAAGGGTCATATGGAAAAATCCCATCAATCCACAGAAGCCTGATCTGATGAGCCCCCTAAAGACGAACCCACACCCGCCTCTGCTGAGGGCCGCCACAGCTGCACGCAGCGCGGTGCTGCCGTCCAGGCGCTGCCGCAGCGCTGAAGATAAGGAGCCCTTGTGGCCTTCAAGCAAGGTTGAAACTGCAGACCGTCAAAGTATGGACCTCTGGGAGCATCTTACGCAATAGGTGTCATGTTGCAAAGGGAACCCAAAAAGGAAGCAAATGTTGACTCCACAAGCTGAAGGTTAGAGGTGTGGGCGTTTGGGCTTCAAGGGGTAAGGTTGAGCGTTTCTTGGCAAATCCAACACCAACAGCAGAAAGCTACTTTCTCGACACAGTAGTGCAAAAAGCAACATCCCATCACAGAACAAACAGCATACTCATGATGATCAGGCAACTGTTGATGGTCGTACTCACAATGACAGCATAGTTGACAACAAGGACAAAAGGAATGACAATCAAGACAATACGCGCAGTGATGACGGTAAGCCAAATAGAAATGCCGCGGAGATGTTTATTTACACAAGCAAATCCAAAGCTGGAGTCATGGCAATGTCAGTAAGTGGGAGACACATGAACATTTTGAGATCTTGGTCAAATCTGAAAAGCTGACGCCCTAAAACCTAAATAGTAGCTACCATTTTATTATCCATTATCCCACTATCACCACAATATAACCCTAACATTATACATTATAACCCCAATGGGTACCTACATCCACGAGGTGTAGCCGTGTAGCCTGCAACCACCGCCCCGGCAACCAGCAGTAGCGACCCACGCGGCACAAACTCCGTGGCGAAGAGGCCACGGCCCTGTCCAGGATTGATGTAGGGGTAAATAATTGCTTAGTGCTTAGAAATTGTTTAACCTCGTCGACCTTTTCGAGTCTAGCACATGCAAAGGCTTAGGGTTTAGGGCTCAGAGCTAAGGGTTCAGGGCTTAGGGTTTCGAGCCTAGGGTTTAGGGTTTGGGGTTTAGGGTTTAGGACTTGGAGTTTAGGGTTTAGGGCTTGGTGCACGGTTTAGGATTTGGAGTTTAGGGCTAGAGCAGTGGACCACAAAGTGGATGATAATGAAATGTAAGTGACTGTAAGCGGGACTTTACAGCAGGGAGATTGTGGAGCCAAGCGAAAATGCAAACAAGCACCCGCCCGGGAGCAAACTGTGACGTCCGAACAAACACAAAAACAAGTGTCATGAAGGATTCCAAAGTTGGCTTGGGCCAGCATTGCTTGAAATGGGTAACATAGGGTTACATCGGGAATATATTATGCAGGTAGTATATTGGGGTAGAGATGGAAACTACTACACGATCATGGAAGGCATAAAGATATACATATACATATCTATGGATTATATTCTAGAGCCAAAAAGGAGCCAGAACCAAAACGCAGCACCCAAAAGGACCAGACTTCGCTAATGGATCTGAACGCCAAGAAACAAGGAAACAAGCACACACGTGACGCCTCAACAACACATACATATATATATGCATGCACTATATAACTGCAGTGTTCAATTTATTCTCCATGTTACTTTTCATGTAAGTATTCCTCCAGCCGTTCTATAACCGCAAGATGATAAGGCTACCACATTGTCTGAAATGCGTCCGTGTTGTGGTTACTTAACCCTGAACCCCATCCTGTATCCTTGAAGCAGGGAACCTCAGTGTGGTAACAAACCTCCTCAAGTTGATTGCACATAAAAGCATTTTGGAAGGTTTTTAATCTTAGGAGTACACCTATTATTGGCCATGGAGTGACTGCAACAGCCCGTTCCAAGGCAAACAGACGCATCCTGCACGAATTTCCGCAGAGCACTCATCAGAAGGCAGGGCTAGCAACGACTGCACCCTGAATCCAAAACCCTAAACCCTCAATTGTAGCTCCCATCTTATTTCCATGCCCCAACATATACCAAGATCATCCCCATATTATGTATTCCCTCTATAATCCATATATAACCCCTATACCCCCTCCCTAAACCCTAAACCCTAAACCCTAAACTGAGTGAGCCGGGGCCGTCGAGCAGGGCGAACGCGCCGAAGCCGACAGGCGAGGCAGCTCTGGAGCCTAAAGCCCTCCGGCGGGCGACAGAGCTCCCAGTCCCACAGGCAGCTGTGGGCTGCGCGGTAAGCCCGGCAGGCCGCTGGCGAGT
>CAJNIZ010007895.1:0-15457 GCA_905231905.1 Symbiodinium pilosum
GTGCCCCGCCCCAACAAATGCGATGCTGCTGGCTCTGCTGCGGCTGTGTCGGCTGCTGCGGAGACTGAAAACACCCGAAACCACCAGGCGCCAGGGGGTGCGCCTGGGTACTACTACTCTAGGTTCCATCACCTTCGTTTGCAGCAATTTCGTGTTCTGAGCCCAAAGCGGTGCAAGCTGCTTCAGGGTTTTTACAGGGGTGAGGGAGGGGGGGCATGATTTCGTTCTGTTGATGAATAATGGTACAAGATGCTGCTTTGCTGTTTCGGGGGGGGTTTGGGGGAGATGATTCCGTTCTCTTGAGAGCTTGCGATGCAAGCTGCTTCAATGTTTAGGGAGGGTGTTGTTTTCTTGCACGGCGTTTGCCCTTGCTTTGCGAGACTCAGCAAATTCGTGTGGTGCGTCAGAGCTTCACGCACGCGAGGTTGCATGGCCGCATGGCTAGGATGACACAGGACGTGTCTTAAAAGCGACTTCCGAATGGGGTTGAGGGTTGAGGGCTTGGGGTTGAGAGTTTTGAGTGCAGGTTTAGGATTCGGGGTCTAGGGTTCAGGGTTTCGGGTCCAGGGTTGAAGGCTTCGGGTCTAGGGTTGAGGGTCTACGGCTTAGGAATTTGAGCTTGACATAGCTTGACGTACTGGGATGTTGAAAGTTTCCTGATGTGCCTCTTTGTTCTTTAGCTACCTTGCTCAGTTGCAGAAAGCCTACAGGACGAGGACATTGATTACTTATCCAACACGCCTTTTTCATGTCTATGTAAGTTCAGTCGCAAAATTTGAGCAAACTACTTCGGCGGTTCCAAAGAAATATTTTTCTTGACCGCGAAATGGATGGCCCTCGCAGTGTTTTGTGTTCTTCGTCGTGCTAAACGCACTATGTTGTGCACATTATTAGAATCCCACAAGCCAAAAGAACCTTAGAAGGTTGTCGATATTGGAAGCGCCGAGAAAAAAACAAATGTGGGAAAACTCCCTACGGCCGAATACGAACGCGCGACCTAGTAGTAGTAGTAGTCGTCGTCGTCGTCGTCGTAGTAGTAGTAGTAGTAGTAGTAGTAGTAGTTGTTGTTGTTGTTGTTGTTGTCGTAGTCGTAGTAAAAGCAGCAGCAGCAGCAGCAGCAGCAGCAGCAGCAGCAGCAGCAGTAGCCGCAGCAGTAGCCGCAGCAGCGGCAGCAGCTGTGTAGTAGCGGTAGTAGAAGGCGGCAGAAAGCAGCAGTAGCAAGCAGGACACAAAGGCACCAGCTCAACACAGAAGCTCAAAAGACTGCGCACATCAGGCATTCTCTGGCACAGACTTCATGCAGCGTATGCAGCCTTGATATTGTCAGTGCACGACTTCTTCGGTCAGGTGTGGCTACAGGGTAAGACTAGGCTAGGGCTTTCGCTTTCTGCGCTGAGACGGCGTGCGGCTGTACAAGCACCGCAGCATACCTCTTGCAAGATCAAACGCACCCACACCACTCTTTCCCAACAGTCCGTGCGACCAATGACGGCAAGCATGTAAGCATGCGCAAAGGTACGAAAAATCTTGGAGCCGAAAAGCACCTACCGGTCAGCACTGCCTGGCAACCCAACCAAGAAAACCAAACCAGCTTCACCAGCCAGTGGGCCAACACACAATTTAGGCATCATTGACAACGACAAAATGGCAGTTCCACATCAGAGTTGTCGAATAGTGTCGAAAACTGTGGTGCATCTTGATGACACGCCCTCAATTTACTCCAACTTGCATGTGTCAGCAGCACCTCTCAACCTGGTTGCTCACGAGCAAATGCAGAAACTGTCTACTTGCATGGCTGGCTTTGCAAGCGGTTGTTCAGTTTCGAACCATGAAGCCCATCTGAGAGTGGTGAAGGGCTTGGGTCACTTGCTTCGAGGCAGGACACCCCGCAACGGAGGCTCAAACACAGCTAGCTGGCAGAAGGTTTATGATCATAGGGCCAGGAGACCCTGCACCTTGGCTTTCTAGAGCATCAAACCAAAATCATTAAGTAAGACCTTCAAGGCTGCGTCGTTTTTGTGATTGTATTTACGGCCTGTACTTAATCATGAACATAAACTGGAAACATGTCATTCGCGCAGCTCGAATAAAGTCGAGAATGTATGACTGTATATTATAACATGGAATGGAATGACGCATGGAAGGCAGTACAAAAAAGTTGTAGGTAGCATGATAGCTAGAAGTATTTCGTAGTGTTTGTTTCCAGTGCACAATTTCATCTTTAACGCTCGATGGAGAAAAGAGTGTTGCAGGCTTTCGGAAATGGCTTCTAGACCTGGAAATCAAGCTCTAACTGCTCAAGCTATAATTTGTTTCTCCAAAAAACTACATGGCTGCGCGACCGCCTTTAAGAGGTCTTTCCACGTGCTAGGCTTTCCTCGAAAATTTGGGGACTTCGGGATATGGAGACATGCGTCAATCCTCAACCCTGTCCAACTGTGAAACACCATCGCTATGTCCAGCATCTTGTGAGCGCCTGATTTGCAAAAGCTGTTAGTCCTGACCTTGATTTGCACATGAGTTATCTACTAGACTCTAGTCTAGATGTCAACAAACACATGCCTGCTACATCTGCATGCTATCATATTTGGAAGCCTTCAGTTACTGTAAACCAATACTGCCATGAGAGCTGAAGTGAGGGACCTATGATACCGCATCTGAAACCTCAAGCCTGGCATCCCCGAACCCTCAGCCCTAGATCCTTCCACCGGCGGGAAACTACCAATGAAAAAGATGGGCATGGCGAGCACATCTCCAAAAGCTGACAAATTGATCCACGGATCTTTGGTCAGCGCTTGCAGCCTACAAACTGTCTTCATACTGCAATCAATACGCGATAGCATGGAAGCAACATGTTTGAATGGTCGATAACCCTTTTCATGCCCTCTCACTCCTAGCCCAATCAAGAAAACCTGGCAAGAGACAAGTGGTCCTGAAAGAGAGGCCACAGTGGCTTCATCTGAAGTGATGTTACGTCGTGCAAGGGAAGAATGAGATGAGAACTGCTTGCAAGAAGTACGCCTGGCGTTCCGGCCCCCATTCAGCAAATCCCGTGAAGGCTAGATAGACTGCTTGGGGCCTCCTCAGGCTACAAACAGACACCTGCAAGCAAATTCCTGGTCTAAAGCCGCACCGTTCCTCTTGACAAGCTGTCAGTCAGCACCTTTTTGAAAGAGCCTCTCGAAAGACGGTGTGCTGTGATTCCAGACATTCTGAAGCTTGTATCATGTTGTAGACAATCGCTCTTCTGCCCATGAACATCAGAGCCTGAAACCAAGTGCGATTATGATGATGATAGTGTTGACAAGCTGCCAAGATGGACGCAATTTTTGAGGCCAGGACGGAGAATTCAGGGACTCGATTCATGAAAGTAGGACTTGAAAGTGTAGATAAGTCTTCGCTGTGCCAGAGGCTGCCGCATTGAGGCCTGAGGAACTTATGCTCTTGCTCTTGGAGGCGTGCAGCTCCTGCAAGAAATGATTCAAATGCCTAAGCTGGCAGAGGTGGGTAGCCTCGACACCGCAGAAGTAACGAAGGGTGCCGCAGAGCTCTGGGAACAGGCATTTGCCTGCAAGACCCCGCACAGCTCTGGGAAGATGAGGTTGCCCTTTAATATCCACCCTGGCCTGGGATTGCTGTACTCTTGGTTAGAAGAACTAGCAGGCAGGCCATGGCTTAAATGGACACAATGCGGCGCTGCCCCTTTGCAGGCCTTGCCACCATGTCCGCGGGCTTGGTCGTCCTGGGCCCAATTTGGAAGGTCTGTGGCAAGTTGATAGGGAGTTGCTCTGTGAAATTCTGGTGTGGACAGTGCTTACCCTCACGTGCTCGTGGCCACAGATTGGCATCTTGTTGTAGCCTTTCCATGGCTCTCCAAATCAAAATGCCCTGTTAAGAGCCTGGCAAGGAAGAGGTTGTGAGGAAAGCGCCAGCATCCACTACTGTAAGATTCTGCTAAGATCGGTAGTGCTCGCCAGGATTATGTGCCAGCTTCAAGTCCCTCGGCTTAACCCTTTGACAGAAAACTTGCAGAGCTGCAGGTCAAGCTTCTCAACTACTTGGGACTGTATCATCCATGCCTACTCAGTCTACTGCTTCTAAATCACCACAACATGTCCAATTCTGTTTGGACCACGCTACACTGCACTGGTCTTCCTGCAGATGCTGCCCAGGGTCTTGTAGGGTCTCGCGTCCTCCGCAACGGCATCTTGAGACACTCGCTACGTCGTCTTTGCTTGGGAACAACTTCTGACCAAGCTTGCTGATGCTCTGAAGAGATGTAAAACCGCGTGTGGCAGAAAACAGCATCTGCCATATCAGTGTACAGCGAGCCTGGTAGAACCAGCTTTCACCTTGCCGGTACTTTGCTACGAGGTGGTTTAGCGTGAATCTGTCATCTTTAACATAGCTAGCCTCTCCTTTGCCTACCACAAGTGAGCCAAGAAGACAGAACTCTGCCCTTGCGAGAACCTTATGCCCAGCACCCTAAAGCCGAACAACCGCATGTCACGCAAATTGCCGCTTGCACATTTGGCCTCCAATTGGAGTTCCTCGCGTTTCCTTGAGTCTTCTGCTCGGAGAGACTGGACATAATGCCTCGTTGGGATCAAATGCAGCTTCAAGCATTCCAAAACGAGATGCCGCAGGGCCCCGCAAGAGTACACAACGGCGTATATGACATATAGATACTGTAGCTTGTTTTCAGAATGAAATGCCTGAAGCACCCCAGGAGAATCCAGGATAGATCAGGGAATGCAACGATCCTGTTTGCATGTTTACATACGAGGATTATCAATCGAATCGGCGTCCAACCCCTCACCTACGACGTGCACCATGCTAATCTTTCACCTCCTGCGGAGTATGGGAATGGCAACCCGCCGGGGCAAAGCGCTGCATCCGCCGTCAAGAAGGCATTTGGTCTTGCCATTGGTCACTGTCTGTCCCTGTCTTCGCAGCCTACTGAGTTAACAGAATCCGCCACCACTGAGATGCGAGTAGCTCGCGAATGCTCCCGGCTGCCCTGCAGTAGATTGTCACTGGTTGATCTGTGGTTGTCATGTACGGCCGGGCAAGGAATGCATTGCAAATGGCCCGGAATGCAACATGTGCCTCTAGCAAGGGAGACTTGATCATTATATGTCTTCGGCCTGATGCTGGCAGATTCGTACCATTTTACATGTCTAGAATCCAGCGTGCCTGGATACTGACACCTGTATGAGCAAGATGCTTGTCTATAGTGACATCGCCTGAAAGAGCTGGATACAAGGCAACGGCCTCACAAAAGCTGCCCGTATTCCAGTCGGCAAGCCCGACCGAGAATCACTCGTCCAAAAAATCCCAAATGCAGGAATGCTACTCGAACTTCTCTGGATAGCTCTCCACAAAGCTGAGGAACCTTAATATGGGGTGAAATGAGGGAGTGCGGCGCTTCTTGCAGGCATGGGCTGTGCCTAGGAGTCGTGTTGTTTTTGGATGTTGCTATCTAGCAAAAGCATGAAGCACTGTTTATGGCTTGTTTAATTCAATGAGTGCCAAGCCTCAAAACCTATTGTGATTCCAGTGAATCTGCGTCGAGAGCTGACGCTGGGCGCAGAACACATTCTTGCAAAGTGCCCTCAAACATTGTATCCGGACGTTTGGAAAGCATGTTTTCGTCAAGCTACAGTGGGCGTAGCCTTGCGAGTCCTTGGCGCTTCCCTTCCCTTCAACCTACACAGTGCTCCTTCAGTGAAGGCTCCAGATACACCAGCACAAAAGCAGTGGGATCTGTCAACTGGCCTGCAAGAGAGATCTTGCCTGTCCTACATGGGATATCAGGAGGCGCCTGATGCGCCTCTTTCATCCCGGGGGGCGTCAGGCGTATGTGGGAATGAGCCCTGCAGTGCATCTGAAGCAGCAACCCAGTTTCATCTAGCCAGTGCCATGCAAAGGCTCCGCATTTCATGGCGAGGCTCTCCTCAACTGATGAAGATCCGTTGGCTCCTGTGGCTCTCCAAGCCGCGATGCTATCTGTCCTTCGCAGCAGCTTTGTGTTTGGTGAGGGCACGGGCTGTAAGGGGTTTAGTGTGTTTTTTTTCTCGCATACTGTTGCGGGGGTGTCGGCTCCAACTCAAACTTGCGTTAGTGATCCCAATGATATAGTTGACACGATGAAGTGCTGCAAAGCGAGGCCCAATTACGGCTCCGTACGACGAGCTATTGCACAGATTAGGACATCGGTAGTGAGATAGTCTTATAATCTCTCATACGCTCACAAGCATCTAAACTGCTGGCAAACCCAGTCTTCAAGGGCGAACACTCTGGCATCTCCATGGCTACGAGAACTTGGAAGGAGGTTGTATGGTGCGACGACATCATCATCTCTGCTCCTGACATGTTGCTGTGTCGCCCGATGTAGCCGCCTTGTCTTGGTGGTGGTGCTTCATATGTTGCAGCAAGACTGGACATGGCAACATGGAGCCAGCTATAGGCAAGCTCAGACCAGCCCATGCAAATGCTAGAGGCTCCGATGAATCGTATATTGCAATCAAGCCTGGTCCCATATTCTCTTGCCTCCATGTCGCACAAAAACCGTGCTGTAAACCTACCTCACGTCGTATACGCTCCCCCATGGCTCACCATGAGCTTGCAAGTTCGTGCGCTAAGGCAAGTCACCTTAAGATCTGCTCAGCATGGCAGCCCAGGATACACGATTTCTGCAACATGCCAGGGCAAGCTTGTCGGAGAACTCCACGGCAGGGGACAGCTTGGACGGCTACTTCCACTCAGAAAGTCGAGGGTCCATTTCTGCCCAGGACCTACTTGTACAAAATTGGACCCGAATTGGATGTAATTTGTAACGATTTGACTGGAGGCTTGTGCGTCAAACGAAGCTTGCCAAATTGCCGGATACAAAGTTCGAGGAAAGAGACTTCCCCCCAGCGCAAACACTCCACAACTTCACAACTCCCCAAACTCCACCACATCTGATTACCAACCTCTACGAATCTGCAAGTCACCTGCACTCACGCTAGCATCTTCAGAACACCTTGCACAAGAACCTTTTCCTTGAGGATGGACGAGCCATTACTGATTCGATAGTCCTCAGCCCTGTCCATAAACAGCAGCGTATCAAGGGCAAGCGTGTTCTCCAAAGCCCCGAAGTTCGTGCAGACTGTGGACACTTGTCCAGGTCTTTTTTTGCCTGCTCTTGCGCCAGTCTGTGCTTGTCCGAGCCATCTGTCTGTCATGAACACAGGTTGAAAACGGTTTTGTTGCGATTGTTTGCACCCACCTATCCACGATGATTCTACCCTTCTAAAACACCTAGCACTCACTAACACACAACAGGCACCATGACGACTGAAACGCGTACGGGGGTCCCAGAAGATCTTTCAAGCTTGCCTGGCGCATTTCAAACCCCAAGAAGCTTCTATAGTATCTGAGCAGTTGCCGAATATTTGGGGCGGGCTTGTGCACGAACCGACTCCCTGATCAAAAGTTCAAGCCTGCACCCCAAGAAAATTCGACCTCTACTGAAAGCAAGCAGTCGAAGCTGCACAGACAGAGCCCGCAACCACCAAACCTTCGAGTAGGCTTTAGCCAGATTCAGCAAATGCGCCCTGAAAACAATGAGAAGGGTCGGGAGGCTTGTAGTAGAATCTGTCCAGAGACTCAGTCACACGTGAGAAGGACTACGGTCACTGAACCTGGCACCTAGCCTCGAGGTTGTCTGGAAGCTAGCAAAGGCATGAAGCTGCCATTTAATTGCTCCAGCACCTCTCCACTGCAGGCAGGAGTGATGCAAGAGGATCCTTTCGCAACTGCCGCACACGTTTCACGTGCTGCTCTTTGCATCGACAATGTATAGATCAAGGAGACAGGCCAGCGACATGTGCTTGGTACGATGAGACAAGCCGACGCACTAAGCATGGGGCCTTCCGAAGATGTGATAAGTCGTGCTGGGCTCGTGTGGTCAAGGGGTCCAGGGTCTGTGGAAGCATGGAAAGATGCCTTAGGTACAGGTAGCACATGAAGTGCAGCATAATTGACCAGAGACGGACCAGATGACATTCCACTTCATAGCACTAGATGTGGGTGTGGCATATGCAGCGTCTTGCAGCAGGTCGTGGCTACGTTTTCGCAAGCGCGAACAGCCCTAAATCATTGTCCGGATTGGTTCAGAGAACCAATTCTAACTTGTTGCACTTGTGAAGCCTTCATGTCTCCACAGCTTCTATGGTGTATGCGATTCCTTTCAAGTCCAATGTGATGCAGCTTGGCACTGTCAGTTATGTAGGATCTGACTGCCTGTCAGGTTCAGGCCTCGGGTTTGGTAGAACACAATAGTTTCAAACACTTTTTGCAGCTGTGGTGGCTGCCTTGCAGTGGCTTGATGTCTTGAAGCTTCCCGCATGCCCTTCTTATGAGGATCTAGTACACTCCAGGACGGCATATTCCCATAGAAACTCTCTGCCAAAAGCATCTTCTTTGAGTTGGTCCCTGAGCGCGGTTTTGAGTTCCCCTTAACTAGCTGCAAACCCGGCAGAAAGAATTTAACACAGGCAGAGGCTCCGGAACCCAACGACTGCTGAACGATTTCTAAACAATTGCGCGAGAGCCAACTGCAGGATTGATGTGCATGGCGGGAAGAGATTTACGATGGTGCTTCTTGTGTGCTTTCGAACTTCCAAGCTTGTTGTTAAGAAGGGCAATGTACTCACCATCTCTGGCTCTGGCTTAAAGCTGCAACCATTGCACAACTCCATCACCAAGGCTAAGACAATCCTAACTGTTCACACCATCAAGTGGAGTTAATGGGCTGTAAGCGGATAGCCGTCAAAAGGCTGTTAGGGTTTGCGTGGAAAACACATGGCAACAAAGTCTTGCAACATGTTGGCAGGGGCCAACTTTTTTTTAAAGATTTCCATGATTTCCAGACATTGAAGCAGAGATCCCCAGTCTCCTACACGAATCATGAAACTGGTGAAAAAGTCGGCCCTGCCAACAATTTTTTCTGTGATTTCCGGAAGGATCATCATGGTCAATCGGCCCTGGGCATATATATATATATATCTCCCTCTCTCTCTCTGTGTGTGTCTAGTATATGTAAAAATCGCAATTGCAGATGTATAAAGGATGACAAATTGAGAAACCTTATACGATACGTATTCATAAAGGCTTGTGGCGCTTCAGCTTTCCAAGTTTCAGGCTTGAGCAGAGGCTGTCACAGAGTTTGTCAAGGAAAGGGTGTTGATGGACGGCTGATGTAGAAACATTGCGGAAGCTTGGATTCTGCCGAACAATATTTTTCCGCAGTGAGGCAATGAGGTGATTACCTTCAGACTAAATGGATTGTCATTGTACCCACCCTCACAGTGAGGTTGTTTCATTTCAAGACGTCTATGTCTACGCCCTCCGTTTTTGCACGTACCCACAACGTATGCCTCCCAACCATAGAGTACCCGTGCAGTGCAGGGCCCAAACCGAACAGTATCCCTGCAATGCGCGACCCCGCAGTATCCCTGCAGCGTCAAATCCCAAAATCTCAAAGGACATTATGTAGCCCTTATACGCTTTGAAAGGTACCCTGCGCCGGCCCCATACCTCCTTTAAAGGACCCAAATGGAGCCCCTTTACACGCACCCCTTGTGAGCCGTATAGCCCTTTTAAACGGATATTGTGTAGGCCTTATAACCCCCTTGAAGGGACCCTATATTTCCCTCCTTTAAACGGACCCTAGGCAGGCCTTATAACGTCTGTAAGAGATCCTTTGTCGGATTTGAAAAAATCAAAGCTTCAATTTTTATATACCGGGAGATTGGTTGAGTTTGGCTAATCAGAATCGGTCAAAAACCTCAAGTGCTTGACAACCACACTTTTCGGTGTGGAAGCCCGACGTAAATAATGTTATCGTGGGTATGGGTGCGCGTCCTCAGCCTGCGTGGGCCGTGGGACAAATTGGATGGAAGTGGTCATGTAGAGGAAGCTGGAAGCACAGCCAAGGGGCCAGGTGGGGGAAGTCCTTGCTTTTTAAGGTATGTGTTTTCGTACCACAAAACCTGGAAATCCCCATTCCTCCATTCATGTATGAGATCCGGACAATCTTCACAGTGGTTTGGAAACAACAGGCTTCACATGGTGTTGAACTTGGAAAGCTCCTTCAAATTGTTCAAGCTTCTTGCACTTACGAAACTTCGTGCCAGTTCTGCATAGAAATCTTACTTATGGAGATGCAACATGGCAAACCTAGGCAATAACTAAAACGAGCATACATTGGAAAG
This sequence comes from Symbiodinium pilosum, assembly GCA_905231905.1. Taxonomy (NCBI): domain Eukaryota; class Dinophyceae; order Suessiales; family Symbiodiniaceae; genus Symbiodinium; species Symbiodinium pilosum. The sequence continues at coordinate 10,263 of CAJNIZ010007895.1, forward strand.
CAGAGCTCTGCCAATATTCAGAAACTTAAGTCTCGAAAGCTGAGGCTTACCAACCTGGAAAATCAAGCCCTGTTGACCCGGATATGTCATATGTGGGAATTCGAAGGCTGCGAATCTGGAAATATGTGGGGACCTCTACTGTACGAGGAACTACTGAATCATCTGTCAAGAGGCCTATTGAACCCGCGCAGAAAATCAGTCACAAGAAGAAAAGAGGCACATCTTGAAACGTAGTTGTTTATCAGATGTAAGTAGTGTAAGTAGCTAATTACAACTTGCTGTGCCTGGATCTGCGCCCGAAACTGTTGCGACTTCGAGTCTCGGCCTGCAGTTGACTAGGCATCCATGGCCATCTGTGCCTGGTTCTGCCCCGAAGATTTTCTCCGGTCGGCGCAAAATCAGCATTGTGCCTGTCATTGGTGGCTGAAAATCAAACAAGATAGAATCACCTGCTCATTCTTCAAAAACAGCTGGCTAGGGTCACTGAGGACACTGACCTTCACCTTAGCATTCTTCATTGAGAAATGCCCAGGAAAAACACATCGCATGCTGCTGCGGCATATGCTGGATTCTGCATCGTTGAGGCTCTTGTTTTTCAAACCCTTCACCGACTTCTGTCCATGCCGTGCCCTTGATTTGTTAACAATGCGTAATGATCCTCCACAGTACAATGCATAGATATGCATAGCCATTTTCTCCCACTGCAGCCACAGCCTGGACAACGCATCTCATACCTTCGGCCCGGCTTGCTGGCTTCGTGCCACTATGCCTTCCAGTACACGCAATACACCCTTCAGGGTAGATCCAACCTTGGGGTCTTTCATGACGATCAGCCCACGATCAGATGCAGAAGTGGCAAACCGAAGTCGGCCCACGCCCGCGCCAAGTATGGTAGCTGCATGCAAGATGCCAATCAATGTCGCTGAACGGATATATGAACTGGACCACAATCTAGTATTGGGGTAGTGACGACTAGCAAGCGATAGATGCGCATCCGCGCAAACAAGCGATGCACATGCCCTGCGCTGAGATAGACCAATGTCTTTTCCTCTTTCACAAACAATGCAGTGGGCATCTCAGGATATCTGTCCCATAACAGCACTCGGCGGGAAATTCTTCAGGAACAAGCAAGCCATCAGACGTGGACTCTCACCAATGAAACCATGTGAAAGATGATGCTCTAGACTCTTAGTAATGGGTACTGGTGAGTAGGACCACCTCGACGTGAACGTCCTTGATCTCATGCCCTGCTGTGTCCACATATCTTGAACATCCCAGCTTGTGCTGATACCCGCTTTGGCGCAAAAGCTTTTGTATAGCATGCGTCCTGAATGGAGGACCTGACAGAACCATCATAAGAAATTTGTCCAAATCACTTCACAATCCATGTTGCCAGCTGACGCTGGAGCCTCTTCATCCTACCCCCTAATGCACCTTTCCAGAGACCCATGCACACGTGTTGCAATTCAGGCCATGTGACTTCTTCCATGCTAGGTTCACCAAGAAGAGAAGCTAATCCAGGACCTTTGCCTGACATGTCCATGTCAACGCAAGAGAATGTGCCGATCCAACTCTCGAGGCGTTGCCCAAAAACAATACCAGTAATTGCGACAAGGACGGGCAGGGCATGCTTGGGGTCGATATGCAGCTACAATGTTGTACTAGCACGTAAGAGATAGAAATACCACGCCATCCAGGACATTTTCCCAAAGCAAGGTTCACAAACGTGCCTGTACAAGTTTCTGGGCTCATGTGGTTGCGGTGCGTGCAATTGTGAGTGCTCCACTCGGACGACCACTGTAGGAATGAAGCCCCAGAAATTGCGAAGCGTAAGCCGAGCAGCCTCTTATTCAACAACATCACGTTTTAAATCTCATTGTTATCTCAATTTCCAGTATGAACAGTCTGCCGTCAGGCATGCCGCTACGAGCAGCTCTGAGCGCTGAGGTTGCAAACGATGCTTTACTGTGTTGAATGCCAGGCTGAGTCTTGCATGTACTGCGTACATGTTGTCTGTCTACAGACCCCCCATAACATGACATTCGGAAAGTACTCATCTCACACAAGATTACGCTCCAAGCCGCAGTCATGCCTGCTTGTTGCCACCTTCGCAGTGCCTTCTCATCCAGCAGTCACTCACAAAAGCCAGACGCGTCGCTTCCAGCAATGTTCGAGGGAAAAACAGGCAACATCTGGATCCTTGAGAAAGGGGGTAATTTGAGAAAGGGGGTAATTTGCCCGCTCTGCAGGCCTAACCCAGCCTCAAATCGGCAAAATGCTTAATTTGTCATGTGCAAGCCAAGGGCGCAGGCCAGCGGTCAGATGGAGACAATGGTGCGCTGACCCCTGGGTCGGCCCTGGGTTGGACATGGGCTTGCAGGGCTTCCTCAAGGTGATCTCATGCCGACTTAGTATCCTACAGCTGGCCAGAATGTGCATTTTGTTGTTGTTGTTGTTGTTATCGTTGTTTGGGCCGAGGCGTGCCATTTTGCCCTGGGTGTTGTTCTTTGGGGGACTTTCTGTTTCAATCAGGGGAATGTAGGGCCCCATTCGGTTCCCATTATATTCTGATGTCGAATAGTCTCAATACAATGCCTGCTATTCCTGTCACCGACCTGCAACGCTGCAATCAATGCCCAAAACAAGACAACGTTCATGTTCGAGAGTATCCATGCCCAGAACAAAACAAAGTCCACGAGAGCAAGCTAAACAACGTTCATGTTTGATTCAACAGCATCCGATGACCAGAATATCCATGCCCAAATCAAAAACCGGTCCCTGTGCGATTCGTGAGCATCCGATGACCAGGGCATCCGTGCCCAAAAACGACAAGCATGTTCGAGAGCATCCGATGACCGGAGCATCCATGCCTAAAACAGAACAACGTTCATGTTCTATAGAGCATCCGATGACAATAGCACCCATGCCAAAAAACAGTTTATGTTTGAGAGCATCCGATGACCAGGGCCTCCATACCCAAAACAAAACAACCTTAGGCTTTGGCGTGCTACCATAAGAAAACTTCGAAGGCATGTTCGCACGCAAAGCCTGAGTTCTTCGTGGATTTTGGCATCTGTGACATGGAGCGGCTGTTGAGGCGAAACGTTGCTTTGTACTATTGGGGCACAGGAGGGAGGTTCCTTCACTTGCTGGCCTGTTGGGGCCAGCGGGTTTATTCATTTTTGCTGCAAGTCGGGCTGGGACGGAGACGTGCTTTTTCCTGTTGGGTCACGACTCGAGTGTTTAAGTCATTTGCTGATCTGCCCAGCTCCACTGTGAACAGTGCAGGAACAGAAAACGCCTCACAGCCTAACAGAGAAAACAGAACACGGGCTCCTCTGAGAAGAACTGTCAGTTGGAGAAGCTCAGGAACAGAGTCATTAGCCTGTAGCAAAGCAGCTGCCGCACTTCCAAAATGCTGCGTTTAGTAGGACTAGGCGAAAGAAAACTCAAGCTAACCTTGTTTAATGAAGAGAACCCCTCCAGTCCAGGAGGCGATGCTTCTAAGAACCGACCGAACGCGCTTTCCACAATTCAAGTTGTTTCTGAAGAAAATGAAGAAGACTTGCATCGATTTGGCTTTCTTAGACCTCAAAATGTAAAGTTTTGCGAGCCAACGAATTGACTGAATGCCAGGACCAGAGCCAAAGACCTTGAAATGCCGAATCAAAAATGCCGATGAGAGTGCCGCCTCTGTGTGCGATGCATCAGCCACCTCGTGCACAAACATGCAGGGGCAAGTACTTCACAATTTCGAGGTTACCTTGTGATGCTTTAGGTCAGGTTTCCTGCCGAAACAGCTCACATGAGCGGTGGACGAAAGTTCTTGTTGGGGCAAGGAACACTATTTCCTTATTCCGGCCCCTGATCTTGCTTACTTAAAGCAATACTTGTAAATGCAATGGTTGCGCTTTTTCTGAATTTTGGGGGATCTCGCTTAAATGTAGGACCCATGAGTTCAAATAATGTATCACCCAACGAAATACCTGGATCTCGCTTGTTACTCCGGTCCCTTCTCGCTTCCCTTAGAACGGCTGCTCCCAATAATAAAATACCGACGTAGCCTTGGTTCTCTTGACGGAACTTTAGGTCGTCGCTCACATGCTTCTTCACCTGGCCCCTCAGTGCTGGTTCTGTCCCGATAATTCACTTGTCTTTGCCTGCTGGCTTGCTGTTGCAGCCTGCCACAATGATCATGTCACGTGGGTGAGTGTAGGTTGTATAGTGTATATGGTATAGTCTGGTATGCAGGGCTACAGGCTTGGACTCTGATAAGCTTCCTAGCTGACCCCGACTCTTCAACTGACTTGCGTGTCGCAGTCGTTGGTTTACATGCAGGTCGGCAGACTGTAGGAACAGAGTAGCATGGAACCTGTGGTTGGCAGGTTTCGTGGGCCCTTGCCTGAGGCTATCTGACGTGCAGGAGGCTGAGAGGCCTGCATTGCGAACGCTTGCAACTTGAAAACAGCTCCTCCTAGGCATAAGTTTGTGGAAATCTCCTTCCAAGCTTTCCCAAGTCGCATCAGGACTGATACAATCTGATACAACACATTCGCTAACCTGGCCACTGCTGCCTGGGCCCAAACTGTGCTTGCTGCTTGGGACATATTGTGATTTGGTGCAGCACCCGAAAACTGCATGACATATTCAAAGGTGTCTTTGAAGGAAGCGGGTAAGAAGGAACGTCCGAATGCGGCAATTGTTCTTCCCATCTTACGTCCACATGCTTGCCCAAACAAGATGCGCACTGCAACTTTGAATCTTCAACCGAATGCTTCCATCCTACTGCCAAATTTACCTTTACGTGAGCCCATCTTTCACACCTTTGATTCACTTGTCACGCCGCATCATCTGGTTGGCAGCAGGTAGGCGTGTTGAGCACAGCACCAAACTGGACAAATCACTTGGAAATGCACCGAATTGCACAGTAAACCTCACAAACTACCTGTCAAAATGACTTTGGCCCCGAGCCGCTTTGGAGGTCGTCTCTGCTGGCCCCATTCGGTTGGTCTTGACAGGGTCCACCTGACTTGGAACAAGAGTTGTCATACTTCCGTAGCCACATTGTTTTCAGATTCAGCCAAATCCTGCTCCTAAACAGGCAAATGCTTTGTGGCATGTGTATGCACGTCCCTGGGGACGTAACAGGTACATTCAACCGCTTATTCAAACAGGCTAGGCAATCACATTCCAAA
>CAJNIZ010007896.1:0-10997 GCA_905231905.1 Symbiodinium pilosum
GAAGCGCATGGCAAGCGTAAAAAAACCATACTTTTGCAGGCATAGGGCCTGGGGCCCTTAGAATTTGGGAGCCTAAGCCTGAGGTCTTGGAGTAGATGGCAGGGACACTCCATGGCCCTTGACGCGTCTTAGGCAGAGTATACTTTCATAGTATACCCAAATAGGCTTCTATGTAGTTCCTTTTTGGGTTTGTTCTGGTTGCTTGGTAGGGGATTACAATATACTACCCAAAGGAGCTACATAGGAGGCCTGTATAGTGTGAGGACCCGGTCAACGGATGGTGGCAGAGTGTCAGCGGGGGCTTCCTCCTCAGTCATAGCTGGATTACGAACAGACGCTCCGTTGAACAGGGGGGGTGTTTAGGGCTTAGGGTTTCGGGGTTACTTAGTTGAACAGGGTCTAGGGTTTAGAGTTCTGTTGGGTATTGCATGAGCTTACATCAGTCCTCTCAGGAACACATGGACTTTCATTGGAAGATATACTTCGGATGATTTCAACACACAATAACAAGCCCTGCGTCCACACCCAAAGCCGAAACCAACAACTCTCAATTGATGCTGGCTCACCCTACACCCTAAGATGCCGCGCGACACCAAGACAAAATTGTAGGATCTAGGATTAAGGGCTCAAGGGGTCTGTCTGCAGGGTTCAGGGGTCTAGGGTTTAGGGATGTTGGGCTCTTGTGCAACAAATTGGACCACAGAAAATGTGTCAGCCTTTGTCAGGTCCCGAACATTTGGCTGCACATGTAGACTGCAGGGGGTAGATCTTTCTCTGCAAACAGCACGTGTTTTGTTTGGTCGCGGCCGTTCCGATGCAAGATTGAAGACTCCCAATCCCGAAGTCCAGGCCCCAAACGATGATTGCCAACCCATGCTGCAGCTCCCAATATCTCCTGGCGACTACCAGTGTCTGAACTGCAGGCAATTGAGTAATTAGCGATTCTTGACGGTCGAACCCAGTAGGCTTGTAATCTTCTTGTAATACAAGGAGATACCGCATAATCTTACTCTGTGTTGTGAAGCTTAAGAAAGAACACCACCCAACTGTGACTACAGGTTCCATCTATGAGCCTTTCCTCGGCATTGAGGAGGCGTGCAGCCGAGGGTGTGGAGGCCAGCGCCGAGGACTTCGCAAGTGTGTGGGGTAGGGTCTGAGGGTGTAGCCCTACACTCGAAGCCTAAGCCCTAAACCGGGTGTAGAGTTTAGGGCACTTGGAGCTCCCAAAGACCCAGAATACACCCATTATTCTGGGGTTACAGGCCTTTATTGTGGGTCTTGGCAGGTTCAGGTTGGGATTTGGGTTTGGAGATTCGGGAAGAGGCTGCAGGAGTGGATCAAGGGCCTAGGCTTTGGGATTCGGAGCTTGGGCAATTCGGTCTATAGGGTTTGGAGTTCAGATGTTAAGGATCGCTGCATGAGGCTTAGCAGTAGGATGTAGGGTTTAGGATTTAGAGGGTGCGTTTTGCAGTTCAAATGAATTGGGTTTGTCTGGGATCTGCAGTCTAGTGAAATGCCTACACAACTTTGGGATCAAGCTTGTGTAGGGCTAGGGTTCAGGCCTGCTTTAACATTTCTGCAATCCCTCGAACAGGTTTAGGGGTTAGGGCAGCGCTAATGCGTGTATATGAGCTACAGTCGCTATTTCCTACTGAATTTAGTGGACATGGGTTCCTGATTAAGGACTATATGAGGGACTATACTAAACTACAAAAAGGATCCCCTGTACACTGTGAAGGGTCTCTTAATTCAGGTGAATATTGACAGTAGCCCAACAGTGAGGAAACCCCGCTTTAGGAGAAATTCCCAGATGTTCCGAGCATCATGGTCTCCGGTGGGTGCCGACTACCCTAAACCCTGAACCCTTAAGGTTTGGTGGTTAGGCTTTAGGGTTTGGGGTTTAGGGTTTAGGGTTCAGGGTTAGGGTTTATGTAAATTGCGAAGATTATGGTTCAAGATTCCCGCTATTAAATTATGATACAAGGAGCCTCAAACAGACCCGAATTTAAAATGAGCTATAGCCTAAACTCCTGGTATCCCCCTTAACAAACCCATAGTAATCCCCCATATAATCCCTACATAACCCCCTAGGGTTTTTTACCATTACTTGGGGGTTTGGGGGGGTCATTTTGAACTTGGAATTTCAAAATTGAGGAGATTTGGGGGCCCTAAGTAATGGCAAGTTTATATGGGCTTGAGGTTTAGGGCTTAGGACTATAGTGCAAATGGCCATTTCTTGGGCCCCTACCGTAAAAATCGTGGGCTTCCCAACTTCAGGGGCTCCCATCTTGTTCAGTTTAGGGTTTAGGGTTTAGGCTCCGAATGCATAATCTGAAAACCATCTGGGACCTGAAGCCCAAATAACTGGGTACTTCAGAGCCTTTTCGGTTCAGCTCCACGAGCTCATTCGTTTCAACTCGTGAAGCGGTCAACCCTTAATCTTCCCCACAAAAGTTGGGACCCTCTACTATGAACCGCGGACAAGCCTGCACACAAACACACACACACACAACACATACATTGCTCAAGTGTAGCCTTGAACATACCCCCAACCCCGAACCGTGAACCCTAAACCCTAAACTTTAGATCAGTAGTACCCCAACACCCTTAGCCTGAAACACTAAATCGACATGGCTGGGTGTCTTTATCTTGGGACTCTTGGGATTCTAGGGCCCCCTGTAAAATCCCTATAATTCCTATGGTTTCCATTTTCTTTTCCGTTATGCCAAAATAACTCCAATATAACCCCAAGATACTAGAGTAGTGTCCATTTTCTCTTCCATTTTCTCAGTATAACCCTAAACCCTAGGCCCTAAGGGTTCCAGATTCGAGGTTTCGAGATGAGACACAGCCGCGCGGTGTAGTATTTATGGTAAGGTCTTTTAGAAAAGGTTCAATAAAGGGTTTGGGGCGGGTTGGGATTTGGAGGTGGGACCTCGCGAATAAATTCCAGGTGAGCTATCAACATTCATCGCAGGCCCCCAGAAAAACTGTACACGATCAGGGCAGTCCTTGCTGTTTCTGCAGTGGACGCTCACTTGATTCCTTTCATCTGCCTACCGCGCCCGGCAACTTTTGCAGGCCTAGCACGTATATGAGTTGCAGTCAGTATTATTTCCCAGATGATTAACGAGCATGCGTTCCTTACTTGGCACTATATGAAAGACTATACTGAACTACAAGAGGGATCCCTCTGTCCACTGTAGCTCATATATATATATATACATCGAGCCCCTAAACCCCAACCCTGGAGTTAAAACCACACGGCCGGGCGCCAATCCCTCTGTAGCAAGAGGCCTGACACCCTGAACCAACCCTTTAGAAAACCGTAGATCACATAAAGGGGGTTTAGGGATTAGGGGTTTCAGATTGAAAGCCAGTGAAGCTGTGTCTTCATAAGAACAAAAGAATCCCCAATGTCAGGACCTACACTGATTCGCGTTTGGTACATACGTCAAACATCAAAGATTATTCGGTTATTCCTCTTCGGGCTGTAACATTCTAAAATGAAACACATAGCCGACAATGATCGACCTCTCTGTAGCATAAAACATAAAACGAGCCAACATATTTTGGGGTACCCCCAATACACTCTTAATATTACAGCCTAGTATGTTATATATTACTAAACTAATAGTACACTATAATAGCTATAACTTTGCCATACGAAAGGCCATGGTCTTGACATCTCCCCCGTGTGAGGATAAGGTGATTAAGGACGGGTTCAGGGTACGGCGTCACCTCATCAACTCGACCACCGGCGTCCTGTACTTGAGCACATGATTCGCGGGCTTGAGGGTTTAGGGTTTTGGGGTTTAGGATTGGTTGAGGGTCTTTAGGGTTTTGGGGTTTAGGGGTTTGTGGGTTTTGGGGTGTAGGGTTTATCCGTAAAACAAAATACTTGGAGTTTCACAGGCTGCGTATGCCTACTACTTAGGGGGTGACTGCTAGTTCGCCATAGGCAGTTGGGCTCGTGGGTCATGTTCAGGGCGTGCAAAGTGCAGAGTTTCAGGAAGGTGTTAGATTGTTGATATGCTATAGTCCTCTTAAGTAGATAGTATATGGGGTGTATGGGGATCTCATTATAATATACCCGAAACCATATTCTATCTACTTAAGGGAGACTACAGGTTGATATGACATTGTGGCAGACCTAGCGGGAATGGATTCCAGTGAGATATCTTTTTTGAAAGAGCTGTGTTTCTGCAATGCCGAAAAGGATGTTTCCTTCTTGAGAGAGTACATGGGAGGAGTGCTGAACACAAAGACGAGTGTCAAGTCCTTGACATCATCTTCACCCACACAAGAGGAACTCGGAGAATCTGACGTGAACTTGATCTGCAGTACGCCCTAACTGTTTCTGAGGCCATGCCATCAGAATGCAATAGGGTTTAGGTTAGGGTTTAGGGTTTTTGTTTGGGGTTCAGAGTTTTGGGGGCCATGCCATCAGAATGCAAGAGGGTCAAGTGCGGGGTAGCTCTTCTCGCAGCTGGTGCCTCTTTACCTAAGTACCAATTGGCCCCTTGGCCCTCACCAAAACAAAACCCTGGCCCCCCAACTGTTGATGCTGAAGCTACTGCATGACACTATCCGAAGGTATGAGATACTTAGGATCAAGCAGGCTTTCTTCATAGCCACTGTAGTACTCTTTGAAACCTAGGGCCCTCCCAACACCACAGTAGAGCGGGGCGAGTTCTCTCGTTCCTTGGAAGTACTTCCAAGACTTGGTGCCATTCCGTTTTATTCCAGATATTGTTCCTTCCAAGGCCAAAGATTGGAGCTCCTTTTTCAGGCCCCAAATTTATGCGTCAAAGCTACGCACAACAGGCCTTGCCCTACACTAACCTAGGCTCTGGGCTGTAGCCGCAGGGCAGTTCTGCCGTCGTAAATTTCCCAAAGAAAACAATCAACCATCCCCTACCCAAAACCTTAAAACTCCTAAAGCTTCGAAAGGGTTTAAGGTTTAGGGTTGTGGATCCGAAATCCAAACTCCAGATCAGACTTTCCCGTGCCTGAGGGACCCTGGCTTCTACGATCCTACCCCTGAATCCCTAAACCGTACCAAGTTGTTCCTATGTAGTTCCATTTTGGGTTTGTTATGGTTGTTGGTATGGGATTATACAATGGTAGCAAAAAGGAACTACATAGGAGGGTCTGGGTACGTAGAGCCTTACCCCAATCGATTCAATTCCTCTGCAAACACGCTGGCGGAGGAGGTGAACACGCCGCCGCTGCCACTCCAGTGGCTAAAGGCCTTCATACAGTTTGATACATATTTAGTTAGGGTTTAGGGTTTAAGGTTTAGGGTTCATGGGTTTAGGGCCTGCACGACTTTAGTATACCATGGTGCCATTATTCCCAAAGTGGAAGGTGCTTGGGGTCAAACAAGATTTTGAATATTCAACGTACGATTTCCGAAGGGTCTAACTACTCAAGAATTAAGTACTTGGGATTTGGGTACTAGTAATGATCGTACAGGTTTTGGACAAATATATGATTCTTGGATACTTGGGACTTTAGGGGCTACAAGTGCCTAGGATTGTTGGGCTTCGGCCTACTATAAAGTGGCTTTCAAAATTAGTCTCGGAATGTCATGCAACGAAGAGTCCCTGAACCCTAAGCCCTTAACCCTGGAACATAACAGGTTACGGGATTTGGCGATTGTCTGTAACTGTGGCTATAACTCAACTGACGCCTCAGGCGACGGGTAATCTATAATTATGACGCCAGCGGACGGGAGCACAAGTAGGGTTGCAGATCCAATTTGCACCTGAAGTCACAGTGAAGTTCATGGGGGGAGCGGTGGGGCTGTGTGGAAGGAACTCGTCCCATGCGCCTGCCGGTAGAAGCTCACGTACCTACATCATAGGATACTGTTCTTGAACCTCTACACAAGTCTTCATCTGCTACAAGCCAGGAACCTACAGTAATAGATAAGTAGCTGAGCCTCTCGGGCAGTAAAAGCATATGAGCAGCTACCTAAATTGTTAAAAATGTAAAAAATCGCTTTGGGGGGTGCCTATCGCTGTACAATGTTTTTGCACACTGCTGTCATCCATTTCGGGGGTATTGCTTTTCGGGGGGGCCTATCGCTTCACTAGGGTCTTGCTCATGTCCTGTATTCTATGTCTGCCTGCTCTTGGCTCCTGCGCGATAGTAAAAGCGCACATGAGTCATCGTTTTCAACTAAGGCACATGTGTGACGATCGACAATTTGCCGAATCTTTGGACTGCAATGGATGGGTGCATGGAAGCACATGAGTCATCGCTTTCAAATAAGGCACATGGGTGAAACATCAAAATTTTGCCGAGTCTTTGGATTGAAATGGATGGGTGCATGGAATCACATGAGTCATCGCTTTCAAATAAGGCACATGGGTGAAACATCAAAATTTTGCCGAATCTTTGGATTGCAATGGATGGGTGTACGGAATCACATGAGTCATCGCTTTCAATTAAAGCACATGGGTGAAACATCAAAATTTTGCCGAATCTTTGGATTGCAAGGGATGGGTGCATGGAATCACATGAGTCATCGTTTTCAATAAAGGCACATATGTGAACATCGACAATTTGCCGATTCTTTGGCTTGCAATGCATGTGCGCGCGGAAGCAGGTCCGGCAAGTTTCCCGCTGCACGTTCCGGTCATAGAGACCCTCTTGCGAAAGAGAACTGGCGGCACACTTCCGTCACGGCCCCTGCCCGCGGCACGGTTTGGTCACGCCAGGCTTCTTGCAGAAGACCACGGGCGGCACCTTTTGGGCACGAGGCTTCAAGGGCACACTTCGGTCACGCCGCGCCTCTTGCAGAAAAGCAGGCGGCACCTTTCGGGCACGAGGCTTCCAACCCCCAAAACATGACCAAAACAGGCCGAAACGTGACCAAAGCGTGCCGCCCCAAGAGGCCAAACGCCTTTAAAGCGTGACCGCCCCGAATTTCGGTGAAAACCTGCTGCCTTTCGGTCGAACCCGCCAGAAACCCGCCAGACTTTAGCCAGAAACTCTTGAACATTAGGCCCCCAAACCCTAAAGAACCTTAATAAACCCTGAGCCCTAGACCCTGAACAGCTAGCTGGCCTCCTCCACTGCTGCAGCATACTCCTCCGCACTTCCAGACCTCAATGCAGATCTGAGGACTGCATAGTTGCTTAGAGGCTACCCTGCCACTTATCCAGGTCAAGGTTTAGGCTTTAGGGTTTGGGGTTTAGGGTTTAGGGCTTAGGGTTCGGGGTTTAGGGTTTAGGGTTGGATGGCAACATTCTAAGGAGGCGTAAATCAATGTAAACAGTTTAGGGCTTCAGGTGTCACAAAGAACTTTCAGCAACCTATCATCTACTTGACCCTGAATCCTAGATCCTGGACCTTAAGCATCCCAAAATCCTCAACCTCACATCCTGAACCCTGTACTTGCCCTGGGACCCCTGCCAGAGTGAGTTTTAGCTGTTCCTGAGAAGGCTGCAGTCAGAAACAACTGAACATCGATTTCAGAACGGCCCTCAGAAGTCATTTGTCCATGGTATCCTATGAACGCATACTGCCCTAACCCAATCTCAAATTATTGGTCTATGAAAACATTTCAGTACATCCCTGGGATCCTCCAGCCCCCAGATGCTAAGGGTTTAGGTTTGAGGGTTGAGTTGCTTGTTGGGCGCCTTGGTTAACAGGTTTAAACGGTTTACCTGTTTAGGGCTTAACTACGGCCCAAGGGTTTAGGGGTCTCATTGAATACCTGTTCACTGAACGGAACAGTCATGCAGAGGCCTAAAACAGTGGACATCACGTCGTGAACGAAGCCTGTCAAAATCTCCGTAAACCCTATAGGCCCCAAACCCTAAACCCCAAACCCTAAATGATCAAACTGCGAATGGGACTAGGAATTCACCTGGAAAGCTTTCGAAATCAGATGTCCCTGTTCGGTGCCCTAAGTCACCATAAGGGCCCATAGGTTTAGGGTTTAGGGTATTTTGATGGGATGTTGAAAAAACTCTTGGAACTACACATGATTTAGACCCCCGCCTCCACCATGCATCTTTAGCAAACCATGTCCCAAACCCTAAACTGTCAGGTCTTGGGTTTAGAGACTAACTCACTAGTCTAGACTTTAGGATTAAGTGGGGGTTGGGCAGTAAATATAGGTACTGTTATACGCCGCTAAATAAGGATCATTTGATGGGATCCACTGACGCACTTTCCATCAAGCACCTGCATGTAAGTGAATCGCAGAATACCGAAATACTAAAGGAGCCGAGACAATTTCCAATATCACCTGGAGGTTTATTCGAGCTAACCTCTCCTGTCCTCATGCAATGGGTCTTTAGACCAAAATATGTTTTGGGTTTCAGGGTTTGGGGTTTGTGGTGACTATTTATGCCTCTACATTGCCCTGATGCCCAATGCTACAGGATGGTGAATTAATCAACTTGACCAAGAGCCTTTTGTCAAGTCTGTGGGCAAAAATCCTATCTGAGCCAGAGTCAACATTGCTCATAGTTGGACAGGACTTGGAGGATCGGCCTTGTTAGCTTAATCCATGTTGAAAAAGAACCTGCAGCGCCGCAAGTATGACATTGAATTCTACACGTCCTCTATTTTCTCCCACAGCAACGTACCTTTTGCAAATCTTGACCCCGCAGGATTCCAAAGAAACATGAAGACCACAACTCCATTATCGGGGCCCCTTGGGATACTATGGGGACAATTTGACGAACCACTACTTGTAAACACTACACCCTATGTAAACGAAAAAACCCTCATAGGCCCTAAACCCTGAAACTACACTAACCCTAAACCCTAGACCATGTACAAAGCCTAAACCCTATATAAACCGTAAACCCTAGATGAGCTGTATAGTCTAAACTCCTAGTATCCCCCTTAAGAAGCCCTGTAGTACTACCTTATATAATGCCCTACATAACCCCCTTCAAGGAGTTTAGACTATAGTATAGCTCATATAAACCCTACACCCTAGACCCTAAACCCTACACCCTAAACCCTAGCAAAACATGCAAGCGGACCCGACCTGCCAGGGGGTGCTGAGAAAAGCACCTCAGGGTTTCTCAAGTGTCAAGGTTAAAGGTTTAGGGTTTAGGGTGTAGGGTGTAGGCTTCGGAGTCTCAGGGTTTAAAGGTTTAGAGTTTAGGGTGTAGGATTCAGGGTTCAGGGCTTCAAGGTTTAGAGTTTAGGGTGTAGGGTTCAGGTTTTACAGGTTTAGACTTTAGGGTCTGAGGTGTAGGGTTCAGGGTTTAAAGGCTTAGAGTTTATGGTTTAGGGTTTAGGGTTGCAATTGGCTGGGGATCAATAGTGCTGGGGGAGGCGCATACAGTATGTAGAGCATACCTAAACCCTAAGCCTTAGACCTTAAACCTTCAACGCCAAAATCTACAGCATGAATAGTGAACCTGCAGGTAGGAGCTCCCCGTTCCCTGGTTTCAAGTTGGGGCTTCGGGCTTAGGATTTAGGGCTACTTGGCTTTGGGTTGATGTAAGCCTTTGGCTGCCAAACTCTGATTGCAAGCGCACAGAGTACACACCTATTGCTAGTAATACTATGATGTCTATAGTATCACTGGTATTACTAGGACTATTTCTGCTTGTATCATTGCTATGTTTTTCTCCTTCAACGGCACCGCGCCGTGCATCTGTTGCAACCTATGTATCGGATCAGATGGAACAACCGCCAAGAAGTCTCAACAAGATCCAACCCTAAACCCTAGACCGCGTGGCTTTGTTTCCTGGAAACAAGCCTGCAGGCTTGGAGGCGCTTATTCGCGATAGCATCCGTTAGGGTTATAAGGCTGAGGGCACATGAAGAAATCGAAGGCGCCTTTACTGTTAAGCACTCCACGCCCATTGAAGACTGATTGAAAAACACATATACATATATAATCCCCCTTAAGTAGATAGAATATGGGGTACATATATGGGGATCTTATTATAATATACCCAAAGCCAAATTCTATCTACTTAAGGGGGACTATATATATATATTTACACACACACGTTGGAGTACAGATGAAAACCTTGGTGGGATACAAGAAGGCCCAACGCTTTACCTCCAGACTTCCTGAAGGCCTTGCATCTTGGTGGCAGGGCAGGACGGTATGGATGACTAACCGTTGGTAGACAGACCCTTAGGGTTTAGGGTTTAGGGTTTAGGGGCCGTCCTTCATTGCCCGAACATCGCATTCTGGCATTGCCGATTGACGTTTTCTGGGCCTGAGCATCCACTTGCCCTGAAGCCCCTGAACCGTGCAGCCAAGATACATAGGGGTATCGCTCCTGCAGCGATGGTTTGTAGTTGTGTGCGTGCTGGGCATAGTGGGTTTCACGGGCTTAGGCGTACAGTGCGCGGGACTCAGACTTGCCAAGATTGCAGATGTAACGCTAGTCGCCAAAGAAAACTGCCAGTACTAACAATGATAGCAACATGTAGTATATTGGGATAATATAGGGATAGTGGAAAGTGAAATGGAGGCTGCTATAGTGTAGTGGAAAGTAAAATGGAAACTGCTGTAGTACATTGGGTGTATAATTGGGATAATGGAAAATAAAATGGAAACTACTATAATGGTAAGAAGTACAGGTGGTAATCTGTGGCATGGAATAGCAATAACAGGTCACGGCCAAGACTAAAACCCGGAACGCCAAAAAGTTTACAGAAAGGGGTGTTGCGGCGTGTATGAAATCACTATAACATGGGAAGTCTTATCTAACATAGCAGTAAATCACATGTTCGCCCAAAGTCGAGAGCCCAAACCCTAACCGTGTCCCCATGAATACGGACCGGCTTTGCAAGCCTGAAAGCCTTGTTCCAGGAGTATCCCCTCCGGAAACTATCGAAGTAAAAGCAAGGCTCACTAAATCATGAAGGGCTCAGGGTTTAGGGCTAAGAGAGTTGAAAGACATTCTATGGGTACTAACAACTGAGGTAGTGTACTGGCCTGAAAATGGAATATGATCAAACATTTGGATATTGCTATAGCCACAAAAGGGTTATGA
>CAJNIZ010007898.1:0-15455 GCA_905231905.1 Symbiodinium pilosum
TTATAAGTAGGGTTATAAGACCAGTGATAAGTGGTTACTAAGTCCCATGGGCCCCTAAACCCTAAACCCTAAACCCTAAACTGGGGAGATTACTGTTGTAATCCCTTACTCCTAAAGCCACCTCAGGCCGCTTGTAGCTCGGCGGAGGCTGACCAGGTTTCCAGAGACGACGCGCGAGCATCCTTAGCTTACTGGTTCTCAGTGGGTAATGACGGTACATATATATATATATGTATATATATGTGTGTATATATATATATGTGTATGTAAGTTTGGGGTTTGGCGTTTAGGGCTCAAGGTTTAGGGTTTAGGGTTTAACTAAGGCTTAGGGCAGGGAAGCTGGTATGTTCGTGCTTTAGGGTTGAGGCTTTGGGGTTTTGATGTTTGGCGAAGGTTTAGAATTTGGGTTTTGGGATTCAGGGTGTAACAGCTTCAAGGTCTGTGGTCAGGGTTTTGGGCTCGTACTCGAAGGTTCATGGTCCTGCGGGTGGTCTAGGGGGAGGGGTGTAGTCAATGCAAGAGCCCAAACCCAAACCCTAAACTCTAAATCCTCGAGCCGTTAACCCTAAGTGCTCAATCCTCCAACCCTGAACCCTAAACCCTTAAACCGCGTGTTGAATACTGGGAATGAGTGTGCAGGCAGCTGCTGAGCTATGCGGGGATTATATGAGCTATAGTCCAAACTTCTAGTATTCGCCTTAATAACCCTATAATACTCTCCTATATAACCCCTTAAGGAGTTTAGACTCTACACCCGAAGCCCTATACTATCCCCTATACCACCCCCTTTACGGAGTTTAGACCCCGAATCCTAAACCCTATACTATTCCCTCTATAATCCCTTTAAGGAGTTTACACCCTTAAACTAAACCCAAACCCCAGACCAAAAACCCTCTACAAATATAACCCCCCATTTAAGGATGTTAGACCCTAAACTTAAGCCCTGAACCCTATATGACCCCCTTTATTTTCTGGAGTAGACTAGCGTACATGGGGAATGGGGATTCACTTTCCCGGTCCACCTTGAAGGGGTTAAGGGGTTTAGGGATTCAGGGTTTAGTGGTTCAGGGATTTACGGATTAGGGCTTGGGGATTTAGGGTTTAGGGTTCAGCGATTTAGGGATTAAGGGCTTAGGAATTCAGTCATTTAGGGGATTAGGGTTGCCCACCAAGAATCGCTGTAACGGCCACCGCCGCGGTGCTACGCACCTTGGTTTGCCATCGGTTGAATGGTGGCGCATTGATATGGCGCGCATCTGTCAAATTGTGGGAATGTATCTGTATTATAGAAATACGCAGATTTTTATTCGGTAGTTTCCCTACATAGGGAACCGCCAAATATCGACCCCAACAAAGTTATTATTTGGACCCCCGAAACGGTACCCCTAATGTTGGGAAACCTTAAACCCTGGACCCTGTATACCCCTTCATAACCGGCTATATTCCCTTCAAAGGTACACTTAATTATGGGAAACCCCCATTTAGGGGAAACCCTAAGCTCTAAACCCTAACCCCATAAACCCAAAACTCCATTTAGGGATGAAGAGCTCCACTTGGAATGTGGCTTTAGAAGTTGAGCATGCCGGCAGTATTAGTTTTGGGCTTAGTGGGCTTAAAATCTAGGGTTTAAGGGATCAGGGCTTAGGGTTTAGGGAATCAGGGTTTAGGCGCTTAGGGTTTAGGCGTTTAGGGTTTAGAGTTAAAGCATTGCATGTTATCCCCGAAGCCGCCCTTTTGCCATGCAGGGCTTTGGGTTCCTATCAGAAATCCGATTGCCCTAAAGCGGTTGCCATAAGCCCTGCACCCTCGCATATGGTCGTGGTATCATCCGGCATTCAGGTTTGGGATCTAAGGTTTAGGGTCGGTCAGGGCGACCAACCCTTAAACTCTAACCCTTAACCTGGGGCCTAGGGGCTTGATCCTTGCCCCACAAATTCCAGCCTAGACTCTGCGCCCCAAACAGCGTTTATGAAGATCTGCTTTTCTCAGCAGAGAGCGTGCAAATAGGAGAGGCCCCTTTTCCTATGCTGGTGTACTATAGTCATTCTTGCGTGGGAAAGTGGGTACGGTTTAAAAACGTTGGACCCCAAGGAAATCTTGCAGGGCTTAGTGTACATATGAAAATATATAATCAGAAATATATTTATATATAAGTATATATACTTATATATACATATACATATATATATATATAGATGCGCAGACTCGGAATGAAAACCTTCTGCAGTCGAAAAGCTGTGGCCGTGTCGCCTTCCTGGATCATGCTGGATTCTGAAACTGCCCTGACCCCCAAAGCCTTATAGTCTGCCTTAAGTAGATAGAATATAGCCTTGGGTGTATTATAATAAGCTCCCCATATACCCCATATTCTATCCACTTAAGGGGGACTACAACCCTAAACCGCGTTTCGAGGGCTCATGGATTGAGAGCGCTTCAAGAAGGACCTATCTGGGACCCCAACAGACACAGTTAAGGTTGACGATTTAAGGGCTGGGAGCAAAGGTTACATGGTTTAGAGTTAGGGGTTATGTTGTGAAAAGAGGTATTGTGCGAAAGTCCCGGCAAAGCATGCAACCTGAAGCATCCTAAATGAACTGCAGTCCTTTAAACAGAGGTTTTGTATGGTTCCATTCAGTTTTGCCAGTGGATAGGCTGTGAAACGAAGTGCCTCCAGGCATTCGGGGACATACCGAGCTAAAGCCGTCTTTCATAGCTAGCTGAAGACTACCCACCACACTAAGCGCTGCACTGTAGGTCCCACACACTAAGCCGAGGGCAAGTACTTTAAACCCTAAACCCCAAACTCAATATTAGGAATATGATGAGGTTATATTGGGGTTATATTAGGATAATGGAAAAGAAAATGGAAACTACTATTTAGGGTTTAGGGTACACCCTTAACTCATAAACAGCCCTGTGTGTACGCAGACAAGCTCTCAAGCCCACACGCGAGGAAGCTATCTTACAAAATGTCTTCGCCATCTACATTAGTAGGCGACTATACTGGGTTGCTGTTAAGGACCTTAGATTAAGTTGCTATAACAAGGAAACCCCATTATTTAATGCATAGCCATATTATGGTAACTTCATTTACGTTCCTTAGCAGCAACCCATTATAGGATATTGCCGGACTATAACTTTGCTTTTCCCGGCATGGCCCACACTCCACACATAACTCTTTGAACCGTAAATCCCTTGACCAAAAATGCCAAAGCACTAAACCTAAACCCTAAACCCTAGCTTCAGGCTGCATTGTGTTCCAGGCACCTAGCTCCGTTTAGGATTTAAGGGATAGGGCTTAGGATTTAGGGTTTAGGGCTTAGGATTTGAGGTTTCGGGTAAGAACTGTCTCAGGTTTTATGGCAAAAAGCTTGGGCTTTGTAGGCATCAATCCTTGAAACGAAGGCCCCAAATCCTCAACCCCAATGCCAAAACCCTAATGTAGACCCCTGATTAATAACCCCCCTCCCCTTAATAGGGATTACAATAGGGATTGTAATATTAAGGCCCTTAAACGACAGGGGTTTATTAATTAAGGGTCTACATTATTCTACCGGTCCCGTCCCTTGACCTGAAACATGATATGCCTGCTTCCCCTGCACCTCCACTACTTCCAATGAAAAAACACCTTCTAAATCCCGACAATGAACACTCCCAACCTGATGTAAAACATGAAACCTGAGGGTCCAAGGACCCAAGTATAAGGGCTTTAGATCTCAAAACCTAAGCCCTAAACCCTCAACCCCTAAACCCTAAACCCTTAACCCTAAATTCAGATCATGGCCCTGAACCCTAAACCCGATAATTTGAGTCTTTGGACCCTCAGGGGAACCCTGCCGAACCGGAATTCGGAATCAAGATCAGCCCTGATGTCCTACTAGGAACCCAAGTCTCGCACCAAGAAAAACTAGGGTTTAGGGGTTTAGGGTACAGGGGTTTAGGGATTCGGGGTTAGGGTCTAGGGTTTAGGGATTGAGGGTTTAGAGTTTAGGCGTTGAGGGGTTAGGGTCACCCTAAACCCCAAAGCTTTATCCGAATCCCCGAGCCTTGAACCCTGTCTGTAACCCGAATTACCTATATTTTCATGGGCAATGCATACTGATAGGGGGTAGTTCCTACAAAGACTGGAAGCAATCCGGGTTGCTGTTCAGGAATTTAAGTTAACTTACTACAACAAGGAAACCTGCTTGTTTACGTACCATCTACCCATATTATGGTAGCTTAAGTTAAGTTCCTGAACAGTAACGCAGTAAAGGGAAGCCCCTTAAACCCTAAACCCTAAGCCCCCTACATGACATTAAGTAATTGGGGTTACAGTTGGTCCCTCCCTAGACCCGCCAAGTAGCCTCTATAGACCCTAAGTATCCCCAAATAGAAGCTACATAGACCCTATTTTAGGGCACTTGGGGGTCTAGGTAATCACTAGTTAAGGTCAAGCGTCCAGCACCAAAAGCCGCTCGCCGTCGCCCAGCGACGCACCCAGGGATGTGCTTGAGGCCCCGAATTTTAGGGCCTCTTGGGATCAAAGTGTTTAGGATTTAGAGTTTTAGATTTGGTAGTTTCCCAAAATTAGGGAGACCCAGTATAGACCCAAAAATACGCTAGTCCTTATTATGGGGACCCCCAAAAAGGAATCCCTAATTTGGTAGTTTCCCAAAATTAAGGAGAGCTATAGACCCCAAAAGACTATAGTTCTCATTCTAGGGATCCCCAAAATGGCATCCCTAATTTTGGGAAACCCCCAGTTAGGGTTTAGGGTTTAGGCGCCTATAGGGCCTAGAGCCCCCAGTTGAGGACCGGTTGTGGTCTAGGCTTCGGCTTAGGCTCCCTTACTTGAGAGGATCTGTGTTGCTTACTTCATAGGTTCCCCCACTACCCCCCCTCTATACTAACCCCCCCCTCCTCTCCTAGGCTGCCCCGTAATTAACTTACTTAAGCCCAATTATCCCCAAAGAACCTTGGTGGGTAGTATAGAGGGGGTAGTAGGCGAACAGGGAAGCCCATGATTACTGATGATTACTGGGGCTTAATAGGGAATAAGGGAATGTATTATATGATAAGGATAATATAGGGCTCATATTCCATTATTCCCTACTCGGAACCAGTAAGTTTGGGGGGTTTACAGCGTGTCGGGCTGGCGGGAGCTGCTCGTTACAGGCAGCTTGGGTGTTCTGGATCCTCAACCATAAGTCTCAAGTGAACGCTGAATTCAGCATGCTGTATGCTTAGCGCAAAATCCTAAACACTCTTTGGTCAAAAGAGAACCAACGCAACCCGTGCCCCTACAAATACGGCGGGTAACAAAAATTCTGACTCCAGACCCCGAATCCTCGAGCCTCAACCCAAAACCCTACGAACAATAATTCAAATGTTTTTTTGTCCAAAGCTGCTCACCACCACTTTTTTTTTGAAGCGTCCTGCCTCGGTACAGCATTCGTCCTTGAAGTCTTCCTGGGCATTGCATTTTTTAATTGCTTGTTTAGGGCTTAGGACGGATAGGAGTTAGGGGTTTAGGGTCTCAGATCCAGGGTTAGGGGCTGGGGGGGTAGTTGAAAGTTTGGGCGTGGAGTAGGCACCTCCGCTCAGGGTTCCACTTTGCAAACATGAGGTAATTTGCCCACCAGATCCAAAACCCCGTGACCAGGATGAGGTGCACAACATTTACTAGAAAACCCATAACCTTTTGCTTCAGCCACCTTGACTTGCGGCCTGCTGACATTTCTGCGCCTGGGAACCTACCCTAGGATTCCAACGCAACTGGTTTCTTCTGGAGATGATTACTGCTTCTTGGGAAGCTCTTGCAATATGCTCGTGAATTGACCAGGGTTTAGGGATTAGGGATTAAAGTTTTCAGGTTTAGGGATTCAGGTTCGCAGGGTTTAGGGATTAGGGATTAAGATTCATAGGGCTTAGGGTTCATGAGGTTTAGGGTTTAGGGGTTGAGTAGGGCAACTCCCCACCCTCCTTGATTGCTGGGTCACGGGGACCAGCAGCTGCGCTACTCGAGGAGCCAGAGCCTTCAGAGAAAAGTTGTCTGGGAAAGGGCCTCTGACACTCCCAAAGGGTCCATGTAGGTATATGGTAGATACTTGGGCCTTAAAGTAGGTATGTGGGAACCCCTTTGGGCCTTAAATATATACCATATACCTACATGGACCCTTTGGGACTACCCTAAACCTTAAACCCTTAAACCCTAAACCCTGGAACCCTAGACCCTCAATGAGGGTTCTCTTTGGGTTTGGGGCAGGGTTTCGGGTGTGCAGGTCATAGCGCGGTTGGCGTATTATGTACATTTGGAGCCGCATCATCTTCCCTAAGGGTCCAAGGACCCATAAACTTGGGGGTTTACCGGCCAAACTCTGTTATCTGGATGGTTTTGGTAACTAAAATCCCAATATGTGGGTCCATGGATGCAATAAACCCTAAACCCTAGACCCACCTAGAACTCGCGGCTACCCACAGGATTCGGAGCTTTCCGGGTTGGTGGGGCGGCGGTTCAAGGTTGCTCTTAGCCTTGGGTTGAGGGTGTAGACTTTAAGGGTTTATGGTTAGGGTTTAGGGTTTAGGGCTTAGATGCTAGTTAAAGCGTACTTACCAACCAGAACCTTCTGGCCTGGCTTATAGAGGCAAGCAAAATTGGTGTGAGCATGCAGCATCTTAAGCGGGGCTTGTGGGATGCGGTGGGGAGATACAGTATGTGGGGTTTCTCAAAACCGGGGCACGTTCGGTGATTGGAGGGATTCGTGGGGATCGTTAAAAGGTTATGGGGTTCCTCCTGAGGATTCTGCAGGGATACTGTTGAGAACTTGGAGGAGACGGGTTCGTAAAGAAAAGCAACGTCCTATTCCAGGCCGTAGCACATGGTATCATCATTAGAGAGGGCCAACGCATGTAACGCACGAACTGGTAGAGGTATGCTGATCCCCTGCAAGCAATCACTATGTTACCCTTAAAACATTGAGCCCAAGAACCCGAAGTCTTACTGCTCCGGCTGAAGGTGTAGGGTTCAGGGCCCTGCGGCATTCAATTTTCCCCAACACCCTAAACAGTCCAACATCGAGAAAACACCACAAGAACAAGCTGCTCCTTTTAGAGGCCACATGAGCCATTGTCTAAACTCCTTAAAAGGGGATATATAGGGGATTATGTAAGGGACTACTTTAGGGAATATTAAGGGGGAAACTAGGAGTTTAGACTATAGCTCACATGAGGCTTAAGACCTCAACTCAACCACAACCCATGGCTTGAGAAACCCTGAATCCCTAATCACTAACCCTCGAAACCCCCTACCCCACGCAACCTGATGACTACAAAGCCGTGTCAAGTTCGCCTCTGGCACCCGCGCCAATTCGGAGAGGAGCAGCTCTAAGCCGTCCTCCACACTGGAAAATCATCTTTCAGGCCATGATTTTCAAGAAGGTTTAGGGCAGTTTAGGGTATATTTCAGCCCCTAGAAGTAGGTGGAATAATCGCCTTTGTGGCTGTTTCTTACACTGTGCTGCTACAATTCTACCTGTTCTGGGGGTCCAGGTATGGTGGTGCTTGCAGGGAGAGTAGAGAGTGAGGGGATCTGGGATCAAACCCTAAACCAACCTTCCCTTTGCCCACTACGCCAAGAGCAGTCCCTAAAGCCTTGGGTTGGGGTTCAGGCTTTGACCCTTCTGTTTTGGGCTTGTACGGTTCGGGGTTTACGGTTGACGTCTTTAAGGTTTTATGCTGATTGGCTTTGGCTTTTCAGCTCCATGGCCACAAGGATCACTTGCCCGGGGAAACGGCATCCTAAACCCAAGCCCTGAAAGCGAAACAAACTGGGCCCACTTTGACTGTATGAACAAGAGGGACCTTGGAAGGCATCGTTTCAATAGTAACCCTGCGCCCTGCGCCCCAAACCCTAAACCCTATTTGTGAACCCCTACCTTAAACCCGACACTGCAAACAAAGGCGGATCAGCACTCCTCTATCTGGGAGGTGGTTCTGGGGGTGATCCAACCAAGCAAAGCCCGATTCTTCTTGTACAATGCGTTACCCGAAAGAGAGGTATATCAATGTATCATATCATCTTCCTCTGTACTTGCTGGTTCTGAGTAAGGAATATGGGAACATACAAATGTTTGTGGGATTATGTAGACGAATTCTGGAGGGATCATATTCCCCTATTCCTTACTCAGAACCAGTGAATAATAGATGAGGGACTAGAACCCCTAAACCGCAAACTTCTACACACAAAACCCTAAACGTCTAAACCGTAAACTCTACACTCTAAACACAAACCCCCAAACTCTAAACCCAAAAACCCTAAACGTCATGCTACTCATCTGACCTCGGACCCTGGCCTGTCTGCCCAAGACACAGCTAGAGTCTAAGGTTTAGAGATTTATTACGCTTAACGGATTAGGGGCAAGGGTTTATAGGGTTTATGTCTTCGGGGTTATTCGGGTTTAGTGGTTTTAGATCATCATGCAAATTCTTCCGTAACCCCGATTACCTACGGCTTCATGGGTTATGCCTACAAAGTAAATGTTGCTTACCATTAAGCTGTAGGCACTTGAGGTTGCAGGCACCCTAAGCCATCCCATGCCCTATCTAACACAACATGAACAATGCGCCGATGACCCCAGACGATCCTGAAGTTCGATCGGCGGGCCCCGCAGTTCTACGAGGCGATCCTAGCAACGGCTTGGGGTTGGGGGCTTGGAACTTGAGGCAAAGTAGCAAATCAAGAAGCGGATATGGATAAACCCTATAGACCTTAAACCCGAAATCCCAGCCCTCAAACCCTGACCCTAAATGCCTTACGCACTTGGTTGATATATGGATGCTAAAAACCTTGCCTGACTTTCTATTGTTCGTAATGTCCAAGGTGGAGGGCACCTGGAGTCATGGGGGATAAACCCTACACACCCCCTAAACTCTGTTCTATCAACCCTAGGAACGGGGTAGGAAAACTGCCTGTGGCAGAGACCCAGGGCTTCCCAATTGCCAGTGAGGCAGGCGTTTTGGAGAATCTAAAAAACTACGCGGTTTAGGGTTTGGGGTTTCGGCTTTAGAGTTTTCAAGGGGTGGGGGGCTTATGACAGAATCATAATAGCCTTGGGCAGACAAAGAAGCTGGAGCCTTGTTTGCTGGGGAGATGCCATTTTTCTCATGCCATCATTCTGACTGCGCTTCATGAAGCGGTTCATTTGCCTATTTTCGAAACGGCTTTTTGGAGGTTAGGACTAGGGGTTGCTTCCACAATACTTTGGCGGCGTCTAGGTCTAGGAGGGTTCAAGGCAACACCTTCGGAGAAAGGTTAAGCTCCAATACTTGCGCCGAGCAGTTATTGTTAGATTTTGGGTGGACCCCCCACCCAGCAATCGTGATTACCAGGGATAATATATAAGGATCAACTCACTAAAGCCCGCAAAGTCCCACCCCTACCACGTCCAAGAAAACCTTCTCTCTTCCAAAGAAGCATCAAGATGATAAGGGGACAGTAGTTCTTGTAAGGCCCTCTCTGGGTTTCCATGTTAGCTTGGAGAGCATAAAGAAGTAAAGCTCCTGAAACTTAAGCCCTTGTACAAGCAAGCCGAAGCCCCAAAACCTAGGCCATAAACCGCAAAACCAAGCCGTAAACTCTACAGCCACAAATCTTAACCTTAAGCCGCGTGCCTCGGGGCCGAAGCCCTTTGGCGCGTCCGCGCCCTGGAAAAATTGCATCTGGGCCCCGGAATCCTCCTGACAAGTTGTGGCTTGAGGGTTGGGGCCTAGCCATGTAAGGTTTGACTGGAGTACGCAGGAATTTCAATATGTACACGAGCATATATTGGGGCTTCCCAAATCTAGGGGTACCTTTTATGGGGCCCCAGGCGGCAACAGCAATGTACTGACACCTGCTGCGAACGATGCCAGTGCCGCGGGGTTAGCTTGATGACAGACATGCACTGAGAAGCAGCACGGGCCATAACATACTATAAGCAGCAGTTCTATGCAGGGCCATGGGCCACCAGGTGCCGAATGTTAAAACCAGCCGATGCAAATGTCAAACTGGTCAGGATCCAATCCTTCAAGCGGGAACAACATCCAGCTCACCACAGATACAGAAGCAACGGACACATGTTGCCGATGAGGTTCGCTTTTGCAAGCGAGGACCTCTGCATGTACTAGCTCCTTTGTCCACCGACGCACCTGGAGAACAAGCTTCGCTCTCGAGTGCTGGCAATACAGAGGTGGCTGCAGCATGCTCGCCTGGCACTGTTGAAAGCCCGCGTAGACTTGGTTGCCCAAGTTCTGAAACTGGCCCCCCCCAGAGATTTCCAATGCGCTTGCTTACTCATTACCCACTGCATGCTGTTCGAAACATATAAAGTAGCTCCCTCGTGTAACCTGGCTCAAAGCCATGTGTTGCCGGCACTCATAACTTCGAAACTCATCCCTACATTTAGTACTTTGGTCCTCTGCGGCGATGTAGGCATCGGCAGCAGCGAACCCAGGTATGGGGTCTGCAACTAGCGAATCTAAACCCTAGCCCTTGCCTAGACATCCCAAATAGCTACTAAGAAGTTGCGTTGAACCCCAGAACAATGGATGTACACCCCATCGCCTAAACCTTACACACTTGATGGTTTTAGGGTGTATAGGGTTAGAGTTTACCCTGTAATCCCTTACAACAGAACCATAACCATCCCCAACAAATGATAGATAGGGGCCCTTGGGTAGGGTTCAACTCTAAACCAGCACCTCTGCCGCCAACACCCAAACCCTAAGCCCAAACTCTAAACCCTAAACTGCCAACCCTTAGCTCGAAAGCCTCGTCACCCCAAAAGAATGCGATACTTTTAACTCAAAAACAAAAGTCACAATGGTAGGAAGTAGACTACCCTAAGCCACCTATGCGGTTCCTTTTGTAATATGATATATATATATATACACACCATAAATCCTTACCAACAACACATTTGAAAAACCAAGAAAGCTTGTTTTTTCACGTCTTTTGCTTCCTGCCCTTAGGTACTCATGATTATGGCTTCCCTCGCCCCCTAAGCCCTAGACCCCTAAACCCTAAACCCCCAAACCCTAAACCCCTCAACCCTAAACCCCTCAACCCTAAACCCCCAAACCCTAAACCCTCCAAACCCTAAACCCCTCAACCCCTAAGCCCGCATGGCTCCGATCTCCTGGAGGAGTTTGATCCGCCGGCCTCCACGGCCTATGAGGAGGCCGGCAGCATGCACCTCGGGGACCCTAGAATACACAGGGTTTAGGGTTTAGGGGTTAAGGGTTTAGGGGTTTAGGGTTTAGGGGTTTAAGGGTTAAGGGTTTAGGGTCTAGGGGCTTAGAGTTTAGGGTTAAGGGTTTAGGATTTAGGGTTTAGGGTTTATGGATTTAGGGCTGGGGTTCCGGGTTAAAGCTTCAGGCTTTTGGGTTCAAGATTGTTTGGGGCTTAGGGTTTATTTTTGGGGGGGCCAGAGTCTTCATGTTTTGGGGTCATGATTTTTTGAAACCACAGGCCCTTGATTTGGAGGCCAAAAGCTTTGGGCAAAGTTTGTTGTGTCAAAGGGCCTGCAAATTTATAGCAGAAGTACACGCATCAGAGCTATACCAGAAGCCGGTCCCGCTCTTGTTGGGCCCTAAACCCTAGATCAAACCCTAGGATTGAGGGTTTCGAGTTTAGGGTTTAGGGGCACTGTAAGGGAAGCCATTCAAGGATCTATACACTGGTCGCGAGATGTTGGTTTTAGGCATTGCGCTTGGGTTGATTTACATGGTTTAAGGTTGAGGGTTCCGCGTGCCTGGCTTTTGTAGGAACATCGATATATGTTCATGGATGACCTATTAATTCAGCTTCTAAGTATTAAAGGTTTTCCGCAGGTTGGGCCATACGAGATGCAAATGTCAATGGCAATGCTCGTAAATCACAGAAGTAACGTATTGAGCTTCGCTCTCCCATAGGTCCATTCGTGAGGCCAAATTCCAGACGGTAAGGACATCAAAGTTGCCAGGCTCCTACTAGGGTTCTTTGACTGGCTACTGCCTGCAGGTATCTTCCCCCGAATACTGAACCCCCACCCCCGCAAGAACTAACCCCGCCCAACGTAATACATTGTAGTTGGAACGCTGATGACTGGTGGCGAAGTGTGCGGGGGGGAAGGGAAGGGGCCTCACCAGGGGAAGGAATACATCAAGATTGCGAATGCGGTGACGGAGGTCTGGGGATCAGGGTCAACGATCTAGAGATCTGGCAACTTCCTTTAGTTAAATTTAGTTAGTTCCATCCCCCCAAAACAGGTGAAATTAACATTAAAGTCCAAAACCCTCAACCCTGAGCCCTGAAAATTGACATCCTAAACCCTAAGACCCTGAACCCTTACCCAAAAATTGAAATCCTAAACCCTAAGACCCTAAGCTCAAATGGAGGGACCCGAAGGAAAACTGGCGGCTGAGCCTCACCCTACAACCTTCCTTTACAAGCCAAGTATAGGGGCCTAAGTAATTACCCATGTCTGGGGTTTAGGGTTTAAGGTTTGGGGGCTTAGAGCTAGATAACTACCAACATCATTTTGAGGTTGAGAGGGACCCTATAGCAAGAATGTACAAGGAATGTAGGACCATGATGTTGGTAATTATTTAGGCATCCACCGCACATCTTCCAAAGTTCCATCATAGCCATGAGAACCACAAGCTGAGTTTCTGTAAAAGGGTAAAGAACCTTCATAAGCCGGACCGCTTTCCTGAGCCACTGAAAGAAAGTAGGACAGAACCTCAACAACCACCATGCACCTCCAAGTGACTCTGAACCCGAAACCCTGAACCCCGAACCCAAAACTTACTGCTGGTTACTAGAAAGGGAAAGCAATTTGGAACCACGTTTTCATCTGAGCTATAGCTTAACTCCAGATATCACCCACAATAACCCTTATACTTCTGCCCTATATTCTCCCTGATAATATCCCCCATATAGCCCCCCTTTCAGGAGTGTAGATATAGCTCATTGGGAATTTAGAATGTCAAGGTGAGTAGGGAATGCACTAAGCACCACCTCGACCTCCAAAATACCCAACACAAAAATTCCAAGACTTTGGGGCCAAAAGCGGGTTTTAAAGAATTATTGGGGAGGTCGGCAGATTGTAAGGAATTATGGGTGGGGTCTAGCCAAAAATCAAACCAAAAAAGGCGGGCAACGTTCATCACCACGCGTGCTGTCCATTCGCTGCCCTGGGGACGCGGTGCGCGCGGCGGTGCCGGCCGCGTCGGCAGTGATGGTGGCCAGTCGTAACGCATCGCAAGGCTAGGGCTTCAGGGCTTGAGTTTCAGGTTAAGAGTCTAAGGATTTTGTAGGGAGATAGTCCCCCTTAAGTAGATAGAATATGGGTTTTGTGGGGATCTTTTTATAATATACCCAAAACCAAATTCTATCTACTTAAGGGGGACTATAAGGTAGGGATGATGTATATAGGATTAGAACGGGAAAATGTTGGATTTGGGCGAAGCTTTTGGGGATGGACGTTTTGCGGTTCACCGCTATGGTGGACTCAGGACGAGCAAGAAATTCTCTGACAATAAATTCTATGATGACCATTCTTGGCAAACGCTTGGGATGTTCTCGAACAAGCTTATCTTCCCCATCATGGAAATTGTAAGATCATATGTACGAGGGAGAAGCTCCAGAATTAAAGCCAATCCTGCAACGCCAAACTCACGGGTGCTTGCAACGATTTTTGTTCTACCCCAAGCCATGAAGGCTTTGGGTTGCACTGCGCGATGCTCTACAAGTTGGGTTTTAGGGGGCCTTTTTCGTCGTACTTGTGACATCTGCTTTATGAACTCCGTTGCTGCAGCCTTTGGCAGAAACGGCTTCAAAGAACCAGAAATGGTTACGCGCCCCTGCTCCCCGAGGAAGTAAAAGGTTGAAAAAGGATCCTGTGTTTAGGGCTAAGGGTTTAGAGTTTACGGTTGAGGGGCTTTGAAGCAGTTTAAGGATGTCCAGGATCCATATACCCCCTGAAAGATTTTTAAAAAAGAATCTCATTTGGTGGATCCGGTTCAGAGGGACTAGGAAAAGCTCATACGCAAACATCTACATACGCTGATACTGATATACTTGTTTGGCCTAGGCACATCAGCTACGGTTGCTGAACACATCGCCTGAAATTCTACAAAACGTATCGAGGTACAGAACCCTTGCTAAGGGTTAAGGTTTGGGGTTTAGGGATTAGGGTGCGGGGTTCAGGGTTTAGGGCTGCGAACTGCTATAGTTGATGGCTGCTACATGGCGATGTCTTGTACTTCATCCATCGAGAAAGTTATGAAAGTTTTCAGCGTGCAACATCTAGTCCAAAGCCTTGCATAAGTGTCTTTCTGAGAGCATTCCCGACCCTACACCCTAAACCCTAAAACCCTAAACCCTAAACCCTATGTTCACCACCGGTTTGCAGTAAGAATCAAGTGAGGTCGGTCCTAACTTGCCTTGAAATTCAAGCTTTTTTCCGCCTTGCTTATAGGCATCACTCCGCTACGACTCTGTCAACGTTGAGGGTTTAGGGTTTAGGGTTAGTGTTTCCAGAAGAACGACAAAACAATTTCCATGATGTAGTACGAGATTCTAACACGCCACTCAAAATCATACAAGCTCTTTCGATATGCTGCTGCGAAACAAAAAGCAAATGCAAACAATTTCAAGCCCACGGCCTAAACCCGCCCACCCCCCACTCTGCACCAGCCTCAAAACTCCACACACAAAACTGCCATAAATGACACCCTAACTAGTCAGTGCAGCACCCTACTCTACATCAAACCATGCCCTTCAGGGGCCTAAACCCTAAACCCTAAAACCCCAAAACCCTAAACCGGAGGCATCTCAGCCCGAAGCTTGAGCCCTAGCCCTATAGTTTAGGGGGTGGGGGGTTTAGGGTTTAGGGTTCAGGGTTTAAGGTTTAGGGTCTAGGGTTTAGGGTTTGGGGCTTAAGCCC
The DNA here is from genome assembly GCA_905231905.1 of Symbiodinium pilosum. Classification (NCBI taxonomy): domain Eukaryota; class Dinophyceae; order Suessiales; family Symbiodiniaceae; genus Symbiodinium; species Symbiodinium pilosum. The sequence goes on from CAJNIZ010007898.1 coordinate 14,949, forward strand.
TCAACACCCGACAGGATCATTCTCTCCAATCCCCACCATGCCACGACACAGGTACTTACCTAGAGCCTCCTATGTCGGTCCTTCTTGGACTTATCATGGTATCTTAGTGAAGGACGGCAGTATACCGTATACCAGTCAGAAAAGCAGCTATAGGTGGATGAACCGCGGGGTTTGGGGCTCCTTTTAAAAAGGGACGATATAACAGCGAGAAGCCCAGTTACCTATATATTAGGTTCCTGTCCTTAAGTCCCTATATGAATTTATACGATCTATCACCCAAGGACCTATTATATGGGTACCTGGGCTTCTAGGGATGGCTATATTGGGGAAACCTTTTAGGTGTATGATCTTAGAGCTACTATGCTACAACCCTGGAACCCTTGGTTTAGGGTTTAGGGTTTAGGGTTCAGGGTTTAGGGTTATTCGAAGCCCTCATTAGGAGCCCAGGAGTCAAAGGACTCACTTTCAGCCTCTCGCCCCCTACACCCTAAACCCCTAACCCCTTAA
>CAJNIZ010007899.1:0-15455 GCA_905231905.1 Symbiodinium pilosum
GTGGTAGTGGTAGTGGTAGTGGTAGTGGTAGTGGTAGTAGTGGTAGTAGTGGTAGTAGTGGTCGTTGTGGTGGTGGTGGTGGTGGTGGTGGTGGTGGTGGTGGAGGAGGAGGAGGAGGCGGTGGTGGTGGTGGTGGTGGTGGTGGTGGTGGCAGTAGTAAGAGGCGCCCCTCCCAACTACGCTCCCCAGCTTGCACATGCTGACACTTGTCAAAAACTGAGGACATCCTCACCTCTGTAGAACGCTACCGGCTTTGCGACTTCGTTAATCGTGAGGGATGAGAGGAATGTTCGGAGGGGATAGGGTGGGACAGGCAGGGGATTGAGTGAGGTGGAGTGGATGGGTGGAAGGCATAGTAGGCGCATGCAAGTTATTGGTGGGTACTGTATTGTAATGTTTGTTGCGTACGCGATGTTGGTCACACCACAAACTTCTCTGCCTCGGCTCTTTACAGCTCGCCCCCAGCATATAAGGGAACGCGGTTGGCGGGTGAGGTGCTGTGGCAGCAGCGGCGGCGGTCGGTAGCAGGGCGGCAGCAGCTAGCGTGCCCCCAGCAGCAGCAGCAGCAGCAGTGGCAGCAGCAGTGGCGACAGCAGCAGCGGCAACAGCAGGAAGAGCAGTTGCTGCTTATCAAACAACAGCCTTCAAAATGGTTGTGACTATAAGAATCTGGAGGGCGACGGCAACATGAGAATGTTGCTGATGCTGACCGTAGCAGGAGAAGGCATAATCGGCATAATCATAGTGAAATAGCCTTTGCAGCAAAGCAATACTAGGAGGCCTTGGAAACACATCTTTTGCTTCACTAGACTACACAGACAAAGCAAAATGCTGCAGTTTTAGGGACCATAAGCTTCAAGAGTCCAACAGCGTAAGGTGGGAACATGAATGATCACCAAAACACATCTGCTTCTGCTCTTTAAGATTCAGAGAATAATAATCCCTAAAAACCCTACTCCAGTTACACCTGTACATTACAAGCCTTAAGAGCGCGTGTGTAAACCCCGCTTCCTGTTTATCCTCCACGTTCATGTGCGATTCATTATTCTATTGAATTAGCCACCCCCCCCCCCCTCAGAAAAAAGTAGGACCCTACACCCCAAACCCTAAGCCCCTACAGCCCACAACCTGAAAACCACACGACGGCAGCCCGGCTACTCGTTGTAGACATTGGACTTGTCCTTGACTGAGGTCAGGCCATCCCAGAACTGGGGGATTGTTTGGGGTTAAGGGTTTAGAGTATATGGGGGAATAGGGGACTTACACGGGACTTTATATCAGGGTTTATATGATGGTATTTCAGGGGAAAATTGTATGGGGTATACAGGGTTGCACTGGCGAATCAAATGGAAAAGGAAAATGGAAAGTCAAATGGAAACCGGAATGGAAACTGCAATGGTTTAAGGGTTTGGGGCTAGGTATGTGCATCACGCAACGCGTATGTCATTCACTATCGTAGCCATAGGGGGATATGAGGCATAGCCTGACTCTAACTTGGCGTTTGCACACCTATCTGGTCTCTAAATTCTCTGATGTGGTAGATTTCTGTGGGCTTAGAGCTTCGGGCTTAGAGGGTTGGGGTTGAGAGGTCCAGGGTTGAGGGTTTCAGTTGAAGATTTGTGCTCATAGTTGTGACCGCTCTTTGGTTTGAACCTGTCCAGGGGGCTTCAAGCTTCAAGAAAGCCATTGCAAGGGATGGGTAGGGTTTGATTCGAGAATTGGTAGTTTCTCGGACTAGGGGGGCACGATAGACCCCCAAATATTAAAAACCTTACTATGGTGACCCCCAGACAGGTACCCGCAATTCGGGGAAACCAGCAATTGTGATTCGTCGTCAGCATCGGTCGAGAGAAGCCAGGGTCCGCGACGAAGAATTTTGCAAGACTGGCCGGTGGTTAGCTGGGAATGAAGGAATGGAAAAGAAAATGGAAACTACAGAGATATTATGGATGATATAGGGTTTAGGGTGTAGGGTGGGAATGAAGGAATGGAAAAGAAAATGGAAACTACAGAGATATTACGGATTATATAGGGTTTAGGGTGTAGGGTGGGAATGAAGGAATGGAAAAGAAAATGGAAACCACTATCATGGGCTATATAGGGACTACTATAAGGATCCATTCCTTCATTCCTAGCTAACCAGAGGCCAGATGATGGCAGGACACCCAAAGCCCGTAGCTATGCTGCGAACATGCTACCCTTGCCCCGCCCGCTCCGAAACCCCAGACCCTGAACCCTAAAGCCAACCTAAACCCAAAAGTATGCAGAATGATGGCCTGTTGAACTAGTTTTAAATGTTTTGGGCAATCATGTTACCTACTTTTGGCGTATTTTGCGCCTTTGAGACCCTATGCCCTTACAAGATGACACACCTACTTTTCGTGTTCAGGTAAAGCCTCAATCCCCAACCCTTAACCCCAAACCCTTTCTCGGACGAGCTGCTGGGACCATGGGCTGCAAACGCAGCGCAAGATCGTAGACGGAGGAGGCCACTCGCTCGCGCTCCACCAGATCCTCTGGTCTAAAGGTTTAGGGTTCAGGATTCAGGGTTTAGGGTCTAGGGTTGTTAAGGTTTAGGGTTTAGGGTTCATGGTTCTGAGTTTATGGTGTGGGTGTAAAGCTCGAATAATAAAGAACCAAGTGGGAAAGAACCTGAAAATGCATTGGAAACTAGGTTTACATTTGGTTGTGTAAAGGGTCGTGTAATGAGTTCTTTGACTCACCTCTGGCTAGCGAATGAGATGGACAAAATGGAAACGGACATATGTTATTGGCAATATTTTGGGAGTGCTACGAGGATGCAGTCCTTCATTCCTTGCTAACCAGAGCTTAGTAGGGCAAATCAGAAGGACATTGGAAATCTATGGGTATGTAACAGTAACAGGACATATGGGCATGTCTTGGAGAGTTCAGAGTTCGGCGTAGAGTTTAGTACTTCGGATACAGGACGTAGGGTTTCACGTCCGGTGTTGAATGTTCAGGGTCTTGGATTGGAGGTTTGGTGCGATTTTCGGGCTGGGAGTTGAGGGGGTTTAGGGTTGAGGGTTAGGTCTGCATGGAATGAAGAGACGGGGGTCGTTGAGTACTGCTTCGTGCCCTGCTACCCAGTAATAAACCCTAGACCCTAAACCCTAAATATAGCATCTTCGGGGATGAGTTTGGAGAATTCAGGCCCGCGGATCACAACTTGGCGTAATAGTGTGGAAGTCAGGTCGTTCTTTCTTTGGCCAAGAGTGGGCGGATTAAAAACCGTGCCATGCAGGGGGCTAACTTATCAGAAGAGGGGGGCTTGGGGTATGTTATGCTACGGTTATCTAAGGGCTATGAAGGAACACAATTGCCAATTATTCGCGCTTCTATAGTATTCCCAGAGCTTTTAGGAGAGACATCTAAAAATGTAAGACTCCTCCACACTTACATGAGCTAGAGTCTACAGTCCACACCCCAAACCCTAAACCCTAAACGCTATAGTCCCCCTTAAGTAGATAGAATATGGGGTATATGGGGATCTCAGTATAAGACTGTATTACCCAGACAATTGATTGACATGGGGTTCCTTGTTAGGGACTATATAAGGGACTATACTTAACTACAAGAGGGACCCCTATGTCCACCCTTAATGTTCCTTGGTATCCTTAAGACTGACATTAGCTCACATGGAACCCGACAACGGGCCCTGTGTAGGTTCTTCATCAGATTGTGTCGTCTCTAACCTCTAATCAAATAAATCCCTATCAAATTACAGGAGGTAGATAAGGATAATCTAGGGATAATGGAAAAGAAAATGGCAGCTACTGTAGTATAATGGGGTTTAGCGTTTGGGGTTTCCGACCAACAGGGGTCCCTTTCCGGGGGTTCCTAGAAGAAAGTTTCTAGTCTCGCGAGGTATATATTTTGCGCCCCTACACCTTAACCCTGAACATGAACCTACCTGCTACGCTTTGCTGTCCTTGATGCGCTCAAAGACCCGTTCACGAGATTTGCTCCTGCACGTTGCAGGTTTAAGGTTCAGGGCTTATCCTTTCAAGATGCTAAAGAAAAACTGCGTTTTTACCCTAAACCCTAAACCGGTAATACCTGGATGTCTAGGGTTGATATACTGCCGCCATAATCCCCCCCTGTAAAAGGATAGTAGTCTGCGCAGCGCCCCCTGTGGGCTTCCATGTTTAGGGTTTAGAGTTTAGGCCTAGTGCGCAGACCCCAAGAATCTCGGGGCAATCTCTTCACGTGGAGTAGAACCGGGTCCAGGATCCGAGCTCCTCAAACATAGGCATTTCTCAGCTAAACTTACAGAGCCGAAATCCCTAAAGCCCAAGCCTTGAACCCTTCAGCCTAAACCCTGCATTCCACACCTTAAACCGACAAGGTAAGGACCCCGAGTTGCCAAAATAATAGCTCCTCCCAAATGGGGGCTTCCCAAAATTAGGGTTACTTTTGGGGGGGTCCCTTTCACAAGGATTGTAGCACTTTGGGATCTATATCGGTGTCCCCCTAATTTGGGAAACTTCCAAATCAGCTGCGAAGTGCTTAAGGGGGAGTGGAGGGGTTGATCCCTGAAATGGTCCATGTAGAACCATTGAAGAGGCTTGGGGTTTAGGGTTCAGGGTTTAGGGCCTGTTCGCACCCGCAATTTAGCCTCAGCACCAGTACTAAGGGGCACCACCCACAAAGGACAACAGCTCAATACTGCGGTTCCTAAAACACAGCACCTCTACGAAATGGGTAGGGAAGATTACTGTATGAGAAATCAACAGGGAATAAACGGTAGTTTCCGCAGTTTCTGCATTCGATCCCTTAAGACGGACTAGGCGTGACTTCTGCTTCTATTGCTTAGGGCTGAGGATTCTACACACCCCAAAAAGCTTCCAGTAGCTGAGCATTTCACGGTGTGAGCGTCTGAAAGCGCGGCCGTGATGATGAGGAATGCCCCAGCAAGGGGCCCGACTTTTCATAAATACCCCTTCCCATTCACTCCCGTATAAGCTGGTAAAATTTCCCTACCTTACCCACAAACCCTACTTCCTAAACCCCCTAATCCCTCACCTTAGTCCTCTATGTCAAGGTCATCAAATTCTGGGGTTATCCTGCATTCAAGCATGCCTTACTGCCAAGCGCGTGATACATACAGCCTACTTGGACACCGCCCAAAACTAGGGCCTTTTTGAGGGGCTGCGTAAAAACAGGATGATAATGTTTGGGGTCTATAGGTCTCCTATTTGAGGAAACTACCATTTGCCATGGTTACCAGACTCAGCAAACAAAATTTCTGGATCGGAACTGCCTGTGTGTGTCGAGTGAATCATATGAGTAGCGTTTTTTTGGGTGGTTGAACCTAGTAAGATAGTTTCCTTATATAAACTACTATACCCAAAAGGAGGATATAATCTTACTCTATACTGGGTACCATAGTATCCCCAAATATAATACTACTCATATGTATCCCCCTTCATATCCCCTATAGTAGTCCCCCATATAAGCCCCTACATAATCCCCCTTGAAGGAGTTTAGACTATGGCTCAGATGGAGGATTGACCAAATCTTGCATGACCCGGCATGCCGAAGCCTAGTCATTGCGCTACTAAGCCCTAAACCCCAAAGGGCAACCATGGTATACTCAGGGCAATTTCCTAAACCCTAAACCCTGAATAGTAGTTTCCAATCTGTTTTCCGGTATCCCTATGTAATCCTAAGATAACCCCAAAATCAAAATCCCAAAATAACCATGCCTAAACCCTAAACCCTAAACCGTGAACCGTGAACCGTGAATAACGAGCACTCCGTAGTCGGCACATGTCCTTGGGAACCGATCGCGGAGCGCGCACAAGCCATTGAGGACCTGCTCCTCGAGCAGTCAGCGGCACATCGTGGTTTGGAACTAGCTTCTGTTCAAGAATAGGGTTTAAGGTTTTGGATTCAGGATTTAGGGTTTAGGGTTGACGGGTTTAGGGGTTTAGGGTTTAGGGTTAAGGGTTTTTTTAGGGTTTAGGATTTAGGGCCTTTGTCATCGTGTTTTTCCTCTGGTTTGCTTACTTTGGTAGTTTCCATCAATAGGGGACCCAATGTAAACCCTAACATACTACAGTCCTTGTAATGGGGACCCCCGAAAAGGTACCCGTAAATTTGGGGAAATTCCGATGTTTCTCCAGGCTGGACTTGTGGAAAGGTGCCACTCCACACAGCAGCTCTGAGCCCTACATACTGCAAGTTTAGGATTTATGGTTTGGGGGTTAGGGTTTAGGGCTTAGAGCTTATGGCTTAGGGCTTAGGGTTTAAGGTTTAGGGTTTAGGGTTCTTGAAGCCCTCTCCCAAAGCCAACCGAAACCAGCCAAACCGGCAAAGCCTCAAACCAAGTCTCGTAGTGGAGCCGGCTTGAAGCTTCAAGCAAGAGACTGTTAATGGAGAATCCCCAAAGTCCTAGGGTTTAGGGTTTACGGTTTAGGGTTTAGGGTTTAGGGCTAGGATTTACAGTAGTTTGGGGCCCTAGGTGGTGCAAAATGTTATCTATCAACAGGATTTTGGCAAAAGACCTTGAAATGCTGCGCCTTCTGCGCATCTTCGATGCTCTTGTAGATGTCCTCAAAGTCCCCAGTATTCCTGCAAGTCTAGGGAACCCTGATTTGTTCAGTGTAAGCTTTTCGGGCTATGTAGGGCTTTCAACCTCTGAATAGTACCTATACTGGCAAGCAATTACTACATCAAAGCGTCCCCAACCCCCTAAACCCTAAACCCCCTAAACCCCCTAAACCCCCTAAACCCGATAAACCCCCTAAACCCCCTAAACCCCCTAAACCCCCTAAACCCTTTATGGCCTGAATTCATGCTGCGCTTTGGCAGCAACCTCGCGCACGTTGGTGTAGATGTCAGCTGCTCCCTGGCCACGGTTTACTGGGCTGCTGTTCCGTTTAGGGTTCAGGGATAGGGTTTAGGGTTTAGGGTTGGGGTTACCATCATCAGGAAACCCCATTATCGACTGTGAATCCATGTTGTCGTCTAGCTTGAATTTCTTAACAGGAACCTAGGTTGGTAGGGCTTTAAGAAGATGATACCCCTCTGGGACTTTGGAAGAAGCAGGTCCTGTAGAAGATGGTGGTAAACCCTTAGCCCTAAACAATAAATTATATAGCCCCTATATAAATTCCTGTCTAACCCCTATATAAACCTCGAGATAAACTCCTGTATATAAACACCTATATAACCCGAGCTAGGTGAGCCCATATTGTGTAATTTCTGGGTGGGCATCTGCAGCTTAGCTGCAGGTTGATGCTTCAAGCTCTAAAGCCTAGGGTTTTGGGTTTAAGGTTTAGGGTTTAGGGCCTAAAAGTTATGTAGGGGATTACATAAGGGAGCACTATGGGCATATTAAGGGGGATACTAGGAATTCTTGATTAAAAGCTACATGCGAAACACCGCCTTGCTTCATGAATGGGTTACACACAGGAGAAACAGCCCAACTAATTCCGCTCCCAAAGGAAAACCCAGGAAGAGAGACCCCCAGAAGAGCAAGCCTCCCCCAGTATTAATCTTCTACCCCTAATATTAAACCCCCCCACCTCCCTAATATTAAATACTCCCAATATACTATGAAATACCACAATGGCGAGTATTTAGCATTCAGGGGGGGAGAAAGATTAGGGGATACGATTAGTGTTGCCATGACTATAGTATTCGTTAGGGCACAGTAGAGAGTAGTAAAGATTTAGATAAACAAATCCTCTTACTATGTTCGCAGCAAGAGCGGGTGTACTTGGAGGGTCAGGGCGACTTAGTAAGTAGGTTAATAACCCCTATAACCCATATAGTATCCCTGATTCTCACCCTTATTAACCTACTTACTAAGTCCCCCTGACCCTCAACCCTGAACCCTAAACCCTTAACCCTAAAACCCTAAACCCTAAAACCTAAATACTATAGTAGTTTCCATACAGGACTACTGGGTTGGGAGTTTAGGTGAGTCCAATGCTTCAAGTTCAGCTGGGAATGAAGGAATGGAGGCTAGAAAAACTAAAATGTCGCGTTTAGGGTTTAGGGTTTAGGGTTTAGGGTTAAGGGTTTGGAAGAAATTGAAAGGAAAATGGAAACTACTATGATGGGGGGGAGATATAGAGGTTCTGGGTTCCTCAGCGTCTTGGTGGCTGCGATAGACTTGGACACAACTTTTAGGGCTAGGGTTTATATAGAGGCTATATAGGGGTCCATATTGGGTTTTATATAGGCGTTTATATAGGGGTTTATATAGGGGTTACATAGTTTAGGGTTTAGGTTAGTTTAGGGTTACCAAAGCCCTACTTGGGTCCCGAGCCCCTGGTAGGACCCTCAAGCCTGAACCCTAAGCCGTGGCTCAGAAGGCCTGGAAGAAGAAGGAGGGAAGGACAAGGCCTCCGAACGAGCTCCAATTGGCACCATCCAAGTCGTCCTCCTTTTAAGGTTTTAGGGTCTAGGGCGACACTCCACCAACAAAACAAAAGGGTCCCTATGATCGCGGAATACAATTCAGTGTTTAGGGTTCAGGTTCCAAGGTTAAATCACAAGCGTCACGGTGTAAGTTTAAGAGAAGACTACACTCCCAGGCCTTTACCCCCTAGACCCTACACTCCAAATCCTAAACCCCAAACCCTGAACCCCAAACCATAGACTCCAAACACCTCTCCAATAGCATGTCTGGCTCTGCTAAACCCTGATGAAACCCTTTAACTTACACCCCATAATCATAACCCAAAGTTAGTACCTTAAACCCCAACTACCTCAAACCCTAAACTCTGGATCTCAAGCCCTATATCTGAAATTCTAGACTCCAATATCCTGCGCTCACAGCGCAGAACCTTCATGGTGCATCATTTCCCCGTCAACTGTCAACAGCAACACCTCAACCCAAACCCTGTAAGATCTAAGATTTGAAAAAGCCAACCCCTATTTCCCAAACCCTAAACCCTGTAAACTCCAAATCCTAGCCCTAAACCCTAAACCCTAAACCCCTAACCCTAATAAACCCCCAAACCCTAACATCAACAGCAGCAATTCGTCTCTGTGATTTTAGCTGCGATGTCTAGACAGCCTCACCCAGAATCCGTTGGCGCGTCCAAGGCACATTGCATTGCTTAGGTTTTGCCATTTAGGGTTTGGGGTTTTGGGGTTTGGTGGTTTGGGGCTTGGGGGCTTGGGAGTTTGGGGGTGTGGGGTGTAAGGTCAGGGGGGGCACCAGAATAACGACCTTCGGATTTTTTTAGTGGGTACAAGGGCCCTTTGTTGTGAGACTGGCTCACCCTGAACCCGAAACTCTAAACCCCAAACCCTGAACCCTAAACCCCTAAACCTGAACACGAAACTAAACTCTAAACCGAAACCCTAAACCCTGAACGCCCCGGTGCGGCCTGCAGGTTTCGGACAAACTTGCGAAGGACAACGAACAGGGATGCCTGAGGTTGGTTTTAAGAAAGGTCTCTGTTTCATGAGTTCCCCTACTATGGGTTTAAGGCTGAGGTCTAGGGTTTAGGGCTTAGGGCTAAGGGTCTGCGGTTTAAGGTTCAGGGTTCAAGGTTTAGGGCTTAGAGTTTAGGGCACACTTGAAGGTTCCACCCTTTTGGGGTGTCCCTGTGACGTGGATTGTAGCAGATGGGGGGGTCTATAAGAGGGACCCTCATTTTTGAAGCGTCTCACAACCTCAACCCCAAATCTTCAACCCCAAAATCTGAACCCCTAAATCCCATACCCTAAACTGGCCCTAAACCATGAACCTTACACACTAAAGCCTTGAAAAAAACCCACACAATCGTCCGTGTCCATTTCATGTTCCGCTTTCTTTTCCATTTCGTTCGAAATTATTCGATAAAACCCCTGCATATCCTTATATATCCCCATATATCCATCTATAACCCTAAAACCCTAAACATCCTAAACCCTAAACCCCTAACCTTGAACCCTGTACATCCTACAAGCTGACATTACGTAGCCCAGTCGCGAAGCCGAAGTATGCACCAATCAGGGTGCCAAGTGCAAAGCTGGCTGCTGGGTCCACCTGCTGGCTAAGGCGACATGGTTCGGCTTCAGGTTTTAGGGTTTAGGGTTTAAAGTTTAGGGTTTGGGGTTTGGGGTTTAGGCTTTAGGGTTAAGGGTTTAAGTTTTAGAGTTTAGGTTTAGGGTTTAGGGTTTAGGGTTTACAGTTTGGGGTTTGGGGTTTGGCGTTCGGCGACACAGCAGTTCTCAAGCTGCCAGATGGTAGTCAGTGTGTAAACCAAAAATCAGGCGATTCCTGCTAGAAGAAAGGCCCTACACTACACAAGACCAAGACTATTTCGGAAGTATTGATCGGGGGCAGTACCCGGAATTCATAGCTGAACTACTATTCCCAATCTGAGGGTGAGCTTAACAGCTTCCTGCGCCTAAACCGCAACCACTCAGACCGCAAGCCCCATAAGCCTGCGCACCTTCAGCCAGGACCCTCTCAATCCTACACCCGGCCCCAAGTCCTGAACAGCGAAACCCCAAAACTCTGAAACACAGCCCCCGGGCAAGAGGCACATGGGACATATCTGTCGGCAACGATGGCGGCGAGAAGGGGGCCTCCCACCTTGCGACTCATTAATACGAATTATATTATAGTCAATACTAATACTACCATTATTAATATCAATAATACTAATTATATTATAGCTAATACTAATACTTATATTCCAGCCAATACCGATACTATCATTATTAATACTAATTATATTATAGCTAATACTAATACTGATATTCTAGTTAATACTAATATTATCATTATTAATATTAAAAATACTAATTATATTATAGTTAATACTAATACTACCATTATTAATACTCATAATACTAATTATAGTTTAGTTCATTCTTTTTCTTGCAAACATCAGAGCTACTTCCGGACATTACCAGCGACTTGAGGAGCAATGCTACGAGCAATAAGAGCAGTAGCAGCTGTAGCACTGCAGCAGTACCCCTAAGGGTCCAAGGACCCAAACAATCGGGTTTTAGGGCCCAAAGACCATTAATATCATAGTATTTGGGCCCTAAACCCCGATTATTTGGGTCCTTGGACCCTCAGGGTACTACATCAGCAGCCATGGCAAGTTTGGAAGGACTGGACTTTTGACACTGGGCCGCTGACCGTGATGAGACGGAGTTCCCCAGCTCTTATGCAACCCTGCATGCTGAAAGCATGACCCCTGCAAAAATTCAGTTTAGCCTCTACTCATCATCCTACTTCGAACTCTCAGGACCAAGCACTCAGCCGTGAACAACCCGTGAGGAACACCAACAAGGCTTAGGCACACCGCTGTGGCCACTGCCCTCGGACGCCATGAGCGCACTTGCGGCGAAGCGCGGCGAACAAAGCGAGCCTATGTCCAAGCTTGCGTAGGTTTTGGAAATCATGTGTTCGGATCTGGGCTTAACTTTTGAGAGGCCGGGCGTTTGGTGGTAGGTTTGGCAGCCTCAGGGACTCGGGAAAAAGGTTTGGGAACGCGTGGTCGAGGGTCTAAAGATTGTGGTATTGGAAGTTGGGTTGGGGATTTAGTTGGGTTTAAGGATCAGGCAGCAAGGATTCGGATTCCGGATGAAGGATCAACTGATTTAGAAGTGTCCCAAAATTCGGGGGGGACCCCAAAATGGGACCCAAAAAGAATAATCCTTATTCCAGGGACCCTCAAAAAGGTACCCCCAACTTTAGCAAACCCCCGTATAGGTCGGGCACAGCCCAGGAAGCAAAACAATGATCCGTCAAGACAATATAATATCTTTTCGTGATGCTGGGCGAACTAAGCAGAAACCTCAGAACCTGAGTCTGCACGGGATTCCGTGCGATCGTAGGACAAGCTGTATGATAACTAGGCATGCAGGAATGATTGCCATCAGAGTGAAACAAGAGTGGTTCTTACCTCTAAACCTTAAATCCAGAACCTCCCATCCTCCCTGTCATCTTTGGAAGCGCTCCACTCCCAGCAAGCACCATTCAGATGTTTCAAGTCTCCAAAAATCTGGGCAAGCTCCGCGAAGAGTAGAATTTGCCTTCATCGTTTGAGCAATCCCTTACCCCAATATAATCCTAGTTTCCACGTCATGTTCCATTTCCTTTTTTTGTTTGATTCTCCATTAGTGGGGTAATATCCCTACCCTAAACCCTAAACCCTAAACCCTAAACCCTAAACCCTGTAATATCCCTTTAGACCCCTATGTACCCCTCATGGCAAGTCCCTTGGCATGATATTCAATTTCTGCTACCGCTACCAGAACTGCTGCTAATAATAGTAATAATAGTAAATATAAGAATAACAATAGTAATAATAATAAGAATAGTAATAATAATAGTAGTAATAATAATAATAGTAGTAATAATAATAATAGTAATAGTAATAGTAGTAATAGTAATAATAATATTAGCCACACATCCGCCTCTTACTACCAACTTGCTACTGCTAGGACAATGGCCCCAACGATGGCGAGGACGGGTACGAACGCGACGATGTTGGCAGCTGCTCGCCTGCGGCCGCTCCGCTGCGAAGAAAGCGAAGAAAACGAGAGCTCGCAACCAAACCTCAGCTGAACAGCTTATTGTTATTATTATTATTGTTATTATTATTGTTATTATTATTATTACATTAGCTGAACAGCTTGCGGACTGTAAAGCCAAGCGCGACAAATTTTAACTAGTGAGCGGCGTAGTTCTTAGCAAATGTGATCTTTGGCTGTAGGGTTCAAGGTTTACAGCTTAGAAATTCGGATTCTAGATTCAGTTCTTGAGGCATCTGTATGAAGATTCAGGTTGCAGGATCCAGCATCATAGACGGTGCACACGAACCAGCTTAGGCTTCGTGTCAAGTCCAACGACATGCGCTTCTCTTCTGCAATGTCGCTTGCTAGCCTCCTGACGATCGTTTCCAGAACTTAAACCTAAAGCCCTAAGCCCCAAAGCCTTCAACCAAATCCCCTAACTCTCGAATCCTAGACATCGCAGAAACAACCGTATCTCCTGATGCCGACACTGCAGCAGGGCAGGCAAAAAAGAAAGTTAGGGCGTAGGGTACCTCCGTAGGGGAATCTGTAGGGGAAGGGTGCTTCCAAGCTATACTGAGCTACTAGCTACACATGTGAGTCCGGAAGGGAAAACAAAGAAACATTGGGATTTTAGGGTTTAGGGGTTTAGGCTCGAGGAGTTTAGGGTTTAGGGCCTGTCGAGCTTCATTGGGCCTGTGAAATGGCATGCGCCACCCGTGAAGGCATCTGAGCAGCTGTTTCTTGGCGGTTGAACCAAGTAAGACTTTATTCTTTATATGGAATACTATACCAAAAAGGAGGATACAGCCTTACTCCATATTGGAGTCTAGAGTATGGCCAATTTTAAAAAATGCATTCCAAACCTTGCCATAACGAGCTTAAGGACATATACCCCAGCAATGGAGAATCGAATGAAAATATTGAAACAAAAACATGAGCTAGAGTCTAAGCTCCTTAGAGGTGGCGATATAAGGGGATCTATAGCGGAGTATTATGTTGGGGGGTACTGGGAGTTTAGACTATAACTCACATGGAAACTGGGACTGTATAGTGGTTTATACGGATGGGGATATGCGGCGACCGCAACTCATGTCCCTAGTTTGCGCGTCTGCAGATGCCAACTGGATAGCTGAGCAAAAACGAGAGCTCTCCGTCCTACCCCGGAGCCGGATTGATATGAGCTATAGTCTAAACTCCATCAAGGGGGGGTAGTACAGGGGATTAAATAGGGGACTATCATAGTGGTTATTAAGGGGGATACTAGGAGTTTGGATTATAGCTCATACGGATCCGAACAAAGGAACTCGAACCTGCAGAAATCTTCAACTTATCCGAAAAAACAACCCATGATCCGTCAACCCTGACCCTAACACTCGTAACTGCAATAATATGTGCTTGATCAGTTCATGGATGCAGGAAATCTTGCACCTCTTACTGCCCCTAAACTACTGTAGTTCCTGGGGTCCTAGGGATAAAACCCTAAGCCCCAAACCCTAACCCATGGGGTGGTGACAGATTTTCTTCATAGACCTATTGATGGAACACTAGCCCCCTAAACCCCTAAACCCTAAACCCTGAACCCTAAACCCTGAACCATAAACCATAAACCCTAAACCCTAAACCCTGAACCCTAAACCCTAAACCGTAAAAATTTTTTGTGGCCCAGCAACGTTAGCAACAGGCTGCTGGACAGCCGAAGGCATCACCCATGTGGATAGCCCCTACACTTTGGGCCCTAAAGAAGGCCAGGGCTTCAGGGTTTAGGGTTTAGGGTTTATGGTTTAGGGTTTGGGAATAAGAGTTTAGGGTTTACGGCTTAGGGATGAGGGTTCAGGGTTTAGAGTTCGGGGTTTAAGGGTTGGAGTGTTAGGGTTCAGGGCTTGGGGATTTGAGTTGACGGTACAGGATTCAAGGCTGTTCAATGTTTCTGCAGGGGCTTTAAAGTTTTGTGGACTGCAGCCACCCTGCCTCAACTTCTCTTACTAGGGCTTAATAGGGAATAAAGGCATACATATATATATATATTATGGGGATGATATAGGGACTAGTTTCCCCCGTTTCCTACTAAGAACCAGTAAGCCAAGAGTTTTAAGCAGCTTCTCAACATGAACAATAAATAAGTGGACTGTTCGCGCCTCCAATTCTCAAAATAGGAAGGATTCTTTCACTAACTCGTATGGGCTCCTTAAGAGAAATGCTGAGGATTTCTAAAACCCTCTTGTTATCCAAGGATCTTACAGTTCCCAGAAATGCAGCTTCAGGCTCCAATCATGGCCTTGAAATAAGGTTTAGGGGTTTAGGGTTTAGGGTTGAGGGTTTAGGGTTTAGAGCTTGTGTTTTCACACGTTGTTATCTACCATCATCTCTGTCAGAGCATGTGGTATTACGTAGTAAAATCTTGGGGTTCCCCCATGCTAGGCTTAAGGTAAATGATATGTACCCATGTCAAGAGGGGGATCTAAACTATAAGAACCACATACTCTACGCATTATAGTCCCCCTTAAGTAGATAGAATATGGCTTTGGGTATATTATAAACAGATTCCCATATACCCTCTATTCTATCTACTTAAAGGGGACTGTACGCATGTAGAGATCGCCTAAGCAAGCAAAGCTGTGAGACAGACGGCGGATGGGCAGTCGGCATGACATGCTCTTGCAGGGATTAAAAGGACTACAAGGACCTATGTATAGGGGTTTAGGGATTAAGGTTTATTTAGGATCCAGGGGCTCCTTTGAGGGACTAAATCCTGCATGACCTGAATATGCTATGGTAGTTACCATAATTCCCAAAGTCTGGGGTACTTGGGGTCACGCATTGTTGTTTGTATCTACCGTACAGGTAGAATCATGGATTTGGAGGCTCGGTCTGCTCTAACTTCGCTTCGAGTCCAGCATGTATGTCGGAGTGGGTTGATGGTATGTATACCCCAAGGGTTTAGGTTTTAGGGT
>CAJNIZ010007900.1:0-15451 GCA_905231905.1 Symbiodinium pilosum
CTGTACAAGCACTTTATCACAATACCCTATAGCATAGCTATAGAAGGGACCTTGACCTGGGCCACGGTACGGGTTCTTAGGCTTATATATCACATCATCCCTACAAACCCAATACAAACTTAGTTTCCATGTAATTCCCACTTGATTCTCACTTATGGAGGGTAATACACTAAACCTTAGAACCTAAAGCCCAAACCTCACATCCCCAACCCCCAAGCCTTAAGCCCTACATCTTAAGCCTTAAGGCCCACATCAGAGCCCTAAACCATTCACCCTCACAGCCCATCGGGGTAATAACCTCAAACCCTAAAATCCAAATTCTAAACCCCAGCCCCCCAAACCCTACATCCTAAACCTTAAACCCCAAATCTCTGAACCCGAAGCCCACAGGTGTGCGACGTCCTGAAGAGCGGGCGCGGTCTCAGCGGTCGGTGCCTCTGGACCTGCGCGGGTGACCAGGATCAGGGCGATCTTTAGGATTTAACGGGAGTAGTGAAATAAAGGGCCGACAACGATAGGGGTTATAGAGAAATATAGAGGGTTGAGGGAGATTACCCTAATAGAAGAGAACATGGCAAATTCAATGGAAAGTGAAGCTGTGAAGCCCAGAAGCAAATGCAAAATCTAGTGAGGCCGGGCCAAAGCCAGGAGCTTGGGAAACAAAGAAGAGCGTGTCAGGGTCGGGACCTGGGCCCTGTGATTCCAGGAAAAGCCAAAGCCTGTCAAGGCAATGAAGCCATTCGGACGCCCAGTAGCCATAAATGCCTCTGCCCTGAAAAGCAAAGGGCATGCCACGCTTGGTGGTCTTCGTGCGAAAGGCAATGCCACGGACAACATGATGTCGGAGGTCATAAACCAGTGAAGACCAGCGAACATGCGTGCGTCGCCGAACCTGAAGCTTGACCATATGCAAGCCAAGACTGCACCACAGAAAGGCACTGTTTGCGGCTCAGACCCAAGGTAAGCCACAAAGTCCAGTGGCAAAGGCAAAGCCTCCCTGCGGTCCGAGGCTGGTGCTGCAGTCAGAGCGCGAAACAACCCTGAATATTTGTCTGGAAAGGCTAATACTCGACATACTTTCGGGGTCCAGGTAAGCGAGAAGGCTTAACTGTTTATGGTGTTCAGACTTTTGGACTTGAGGTTAGGGATCGACAAATCTGCAGACTTGGCACACTTCTCGCAAGCTCTGTGTGTGTGTGTGTGTATGATTTAGGGCTTAGGACTTATATAGGGTGTAGCAGGGCCAGTCTGGTAAAGGTCCAACAATTTCTCGAGGTATACAGGAAGACCGTTATTTTCAAGTAATGGCCTGGCATTTTTGGAATAAGTCGGAATTCTGCTGGAAACATACTGGAACATACTTCTGGTGGGCCTCCATTTTATGGTCCCCCACATTGGAACTCCAAAGCACTGTACACACCAAGCAGAAACCTGCAATAAGACCCTATCTGGTGTGGGTTCGAGTCAAGGTTTAGGGCTCAGGGTTTAGGGTTGATGGCCTAGGGTTTAGGGCTTAGGGTTTATGACCATTTGGGAGGGGGTGGGTGGTGGATTTTGGCTTAAAAATCTTAACCTTCAAACGTTTTGAGACTAAGGAAATTTGGGTGCCCGAAGCAATGGTAAGTTTATATGGGATTGAGGGCTTAGGATTAGGGCTTTGAGGGCTGAACTAGAATTGCATGGGTCGGGCGTGGGGTTGGGTTAGGGCTTTTCGGTTGCATAACCTATATAGCTGGGTCGTAGCCACCTACGTAAACTTTGAACATTTTGGAGCCCGACAACAAGGTCGATGATATTGCGAGTGTCAGGAAGGTCGTCGTAGAGAGCACAAATGCTTTGCGATCGTGTTATGACGTGTGTGAGATTGTTTTGCCACAAATTCTGGCAACAAAGTCTGGGAGAAAACCGTACAGTATACCCTCAACCCTAAACCCTAAACCCTATAGTGTGGATAGTTGGAGAACATCTTGCACCACCTCATCTTCGCAGCCAATACGCCCTAAACCGTACGCCTTGAACTCTAAACCCTAAACCCTGGGCATTGGGGTTCAGGGTTCAGGGTTTAGAGATTGCAACAACGCCTTGCTGATCATGAGCTGGTGCAAGATTCCTTCCGTCCGCCATATCACGGGTCAGCCACAAACAATTCCTGACACTCGCCCAGAGGGTCCAAGTACCCAATATTAGGTACTTGGGTTTTGGGCAATAGTAATTATAGTACAGGTTTTGGGTAAGTATATGATTATTAGGTACTTGGACCCTTAGGGTCGGTTGAGTTTGTAGAAGGTGAGACCATTGAAAACACAGCGGCTGAGCATTTTAAATACCTTATTATAAATCCTTACCCTGAGCCCTAAATCCTAACCCACGCAACCTTAAACTTCCGATAGCTTTTCCAACACAAAGCCTTAAATCCAAAAGACCCAAAAGCATGAGGCACTCCACTGTATACCTTTAAACCCCAAACTAACTAATTCTTGCGGACTGCAGATATCAGGTTGATTCCTGGAGTGCTTTCTTACCTGCCTGAACTAGAGCCTAAGTCCAATTTGCCTCTCAAAACTCAGGGGTCTCCGTTATATCGCCAAAGGCTCAAATCCTTGTTCTACATCCCCTTACCTAGAAGATGCAAACGGACCGAACCCACAACTTTGTGTTTAGCTCTAAAACCTAAACCTAAACCCTGAATCTGAAAACACCCAAAACCCCAAACCCTAAACCCTAAGCCCCAAACCCCAAACCCCAAACTCTAAACCCTAAGCCCCAAAACCCAAACCCTAAACCCTAAACTCTAAACCCTAAACTCTAAACCCTAAGCCCCAAGCCCCAAACCCTAAACTCGAAATCCCCCTCTCTTACCTTCCGAGGTTTCTGGAGCAGTTGGAGTTGGATTGATGTCGCCTAGCACCTCGCTGGCTTGCACGGGTTTACAGTCCCCCTGAAGTAGATAGGGTTTAGGACTCAGGGTTTAGGGTTCAGGGTTTAGGGTTTAAGGTTTAGATAGAATATGGGATAGATTGTAATAATGGAAAAGAAAATGGAAACTACTATTTAGGGTTTAGGGGTCAGGGTATATAGCCCCTATTAGGTAGATAGAATATGGGGTAAGGGGGACTGTAGCGGTTTAGGGATCTGGCAGTCAAGGAGGTGAATGGCTTAGGGTTTTGGGGATACATCTGAGTTTAGGGCTTGGGGTGTAGGGTTTAGGGTTTGGGATCTAGGGTGTAGTGTTTAGGATGTAGGGTGTTGGGTTTAGGGTTTAGGACTTAGGGTGTAGGGTTTAGGGTTTAGGATTTAGGGTTTTAGCGTGGAGGTAAAGAGCTTGAGGTCAGGGGACCCTTCCTACAAGCTAGGCAGATTGGTAGGGTGACCTCAAATGGGACAGAACCAGCTAAGAGGTACCCCTAGAAAAGAATGCTAAGGGTTTAGGGTGTTCTTGGAGGATTCTCCTAAGCACCCCATACACTACACCCAAAAAGTCTCGACCTAGCAAAGAGTGACCTTCTACCAAAGAAAAAACAAAGATACGTACTATGCTCCCAGCCTACATGTACAATAACGTTTCACTCTCCTGTCCACTTGATTATCCTTCTGGAAAAGTCCTTGTCCCTAGATCTCAGATCCAAACATCCGCATGTGGACGCTGGGATTTCTTCAGCAACTAAGGCAAAGATAGGCAAAGAGGGTGAGGGTTTAATGAGCTGAAAGCCGGCAGCCATGTTTTCAACCAATCACACTTAAGCCAAGAACCCTGCATCCTACTTGCAAAACCTCAGGACCAAATCCTGAACCCTCTCAGTCCCTAAACACAGAAGCCCACAAACTTGGACAACGGAAAGCGTACCAATCAAACAGAACAGTGTGTGACATGTTGTTGAAACCAGGGCACACTGCTGCTATCCAAAATACTGCTGTGCGAACACCAGAAGGCCTAGCGTACTTAGATGTACTCAGGGTCATGCAAGACTGTATGTATCGACCGTAAATCCTAAGCCCTGATCCCTAAATCCAAGCCCTAAACCCTAGATATCCCTATGCCTCTCTTAAAAGAGACCTATGTCCTACATATCCTGGTGTTTTTTAAAGGTGTTAAAAGACCTCTGCCCTACATATCCTTGTGCCTCTTAAAGGTGCTTAGAGTCATGCAGTTTTTGTAGCCCTATACCCTACACCTACATCCTAAACCCGAAACCCTAAACCGCAAGACCACGCCTCCTCCCAGCGTCTGACCTGCTAATGTAAGGCCTATTAAGGTTCAGGGTTTAGGGCTTACGGTTCAGGATTTGGAGTCTTAATTTACGGGCTCAGTTTTTTTTTGGTTGAGGGCTTAGGACTGAGGATTTAAGATTTAGAATTTTGGGCTTAGGATTCAGGATGTAGGATTTAGGGTTCAGGGTTTAGGGCTCAGGACTTAGGATTCGAGGTGTTGGTCTTAAGGTTTCGTATATAGGCTTTAAGGTTTGGAGGCAAACTAGGCTATGGCAATACATGGGCTACACGGTTACACTGGACAAAGGAGCTCAAGCTAACTTGCCATTAATGTGGATAAGCGTCGTCATAGGACCGAAGTTTAGGGGTTAATGTTTCACCTCCTTTGATGAAGAAACCTTCTGACATGTGATTCAGCAACTGCTTAAAAGGCTTCAGGCCACGTGTCCCCTAAACCCCAAACCCTGCACCCTGAACCCTCAACCCCAAAGCCTAAAGCAGCTTTGGGGCCCAAACAAAATAGAAGCTATGTACCAAACAACTATTCAGGCTGGCATTAGGGAGCCCAGACCTCATCATTTTGGACTTTGGGCTTTAGGAGTGGGGTTTAGGGCTTAGGGTTTAGGGGTACCCTGAGGCCTACCCTAAACTCCTAAACCCGTTCAGGGTTCAGGGTTCCGGGTTGAGGGCGCCCTGAAGATTCCAGGCGTTGGGCTGTGTTGACTGGCATCGCAAGTGTGGCCCACGACGTATCAGCCCCCTAACCTAAGTTAAAAGTACAGTAACACCACTTTCTAATCCCACTCACACCTACCAATGAACCTCCAAGCAAACCCTAAACCGTATGCGGATTGGTCGGTCATCTATAAAAAATCGGTTGTTTGCTGGGCTTCCTATGTAGGAGAATGTCTTGCTGCTGACCCTTCCAGGCTTCACATCCTGGATCACCCCACTTCTGAAACCGATAGCTTAGGGGTAATAATACCCCTCCACAAAAAGTATCCTCCCTGTTTAAAGCCCTACTTGGCCTTCTTAAGCCCTAGATCATCCTGGTTAGCTCCTTAAACCCTGGGGGGGGGTGTACCTTTGGGCGGGGATGGTATTATAGTCCCTTAGATAAAGACCCTTGTACGCCACCATCCCATGTGCCAAAATCCTACCTACAGGGCCTGAACCCTGAACCCTAAACCCTAAGACCTGAACCGAAAACCTAAGCCCTGAACCCAAAAACCTAAGCCCTCAACCCTAAACCTTGAACCTAAGGCCTAACCCTGAAGCCTAAACTCTGAAGCTTGGAGAGTGGCAGGTGGCCGATCGGCATCGGCAGCGCCCAGGCTTTGCCGAGGCATACAGCCTGCCCAGAAGCTGGATATATGTATATATATATATACACACGTATATATATATATACACATATCTATATGTATATAGAGAGAGATAGACGGTTTAAGGTTTAGGGTTCAGGGAAAAGGCTATTAAGGTTTAGGGCTAAGGTTTAGAGTTTGGGGTTTAGGGACTGCAAGAGTGAGGGGGCTAAGGCGAAAGGCCTTACTTGGAGGTTCGTGGGTAGCCGCAAGTAGGATGTGAAGTCCCCCACGTGGCTTAGACAATAGGGTTCCCCCAATACAGGTTACAAACTAATTACAACTTGCCCACTTCTATCCTCGCCTGGAACTACCCGTGATTTTCCCAAGCATGCAAAGCTTATATCCTAAGTTTTATCCGACAAGGGCGAGAGTTTCTCAGGGACCTCCCTTTTCAAGGCTGAGGCCAATGCTGATCCTAGGGATGTATAGGGGGTTTAGGCCTTGGGATTTCGGATTTAGGGCTTAGGGTGCAGGGTCTAGGGTTCAGGTTTTGAGCAACTCACAAATTAAACCCCCATGCAGCCCAGCCGAAGCCCGGTTCCTAAGAGCACGAAGGCAAAGGTACTTGGAGCAGTTGAGCCCTTGCTGGGTAATGCACACGGTTTACGGTTGAGGGCTTAGCAAAACAGATCCCTATAGCAGCCCCTATCAAATCCCCACTAGAACCGTTGTTTCCATGTTTATTCCCTTCGATTCCTCCATCCCCTAGTAACCACAGAACTCTCACCCTTAACCCTAAACCCATCTTGACCTACCTAGCTTGGGGGCTCCTCCTTTTTTGAAACTCTTTTAGGCGAAAGCGATCTTGGAGGTATGGGTAGTTTTAATTAGGGTTCTAGGTTTACGTAGGGTTTAGGGAGTTATAAATAAATTCTAGGCTCCCGGATTCGGGGTATAGTCTCGCAAGCCCACTTACCTACTTCTAACTTCCCTGCAGCCTCCAAGTGCTGCAAATGGCATGATCCTGGCCCTCTTGGCTTGAGTAGCATGAGCATGGTTTCGGGCATTTAGGATTGAAGGGTCCTTGCTTTCCCAGAAATCTCTCACACGCTAGAAGTCCAACGTAATTCCCTCAAGGCTGCACTTCCCAATCCTTCTACAGAAATCCAGAGAACAGAACTACCCAGACCCCTGGGAGGATCTAAAAATTAGATCCCCTATATAGACCCATTATAACCCCAATATAATCCTTTTATACTTTCCATATGGTTCTAGGGCTCTAATTTTCAGATCCCTTTGGGGGTCTGGGTGTGGACACTAGTTGGGCACTTCCGAAGGAAAAAAACCGGCTCGACTTCCACAGAAGAAGACCATCATTCATTCATGGCATGATATTTTCATACACTCTGGCATAACAGTCCCAAACCAGTTGCGTTTGTGGCTTGCGGGGCTGGCCTAAACCCTAGACCATACACAAAAAACAAGGTAAGACAAGCCAAGGCCAGCTCATTGTGTCCTGAGATGGACTCTGTGGTAGAAACAACTGTTGATACTGAAAATCCTGCATGACCTCAGTATACTGTAATACCATAATTCCCAAAGTAGAAGGTACTTAGGGTCATGCAGGGTTTTTAGTATCAACCGTGGTTACTGCGGTTTGTGGAGATTCCGCTATGGCTCATTCGTGCCGAAGCATGAGGATCCATTTGCCGAGCAATGACAAACGACTAGGATCTGGGGCTTAGGCAAACGAGTGCCCGAGTTTCCCTCCCCGCACTTCTACTTATCAGACGGAACAGGATTGCGCGTAACTTCTCATGCTGCAGCTCCACGAGAAAATAAGGCGATTTTGGGAACCCAACCCGCATAATTCGGACCCTAGAGGCGTCATATGATAGCCATAGAGATCAGAAATCGGGCCAAGCTCCTCTTGTTGCGAAAACAATTTACAACAACCGTAAACAAGCTTTTAAACATCTTTCGGAGAGCTGCTCCATACCCTAATCAAGCCGTATGAGGTGTTTCATATATAGGTTCCCTAAATCCTAGACGCCCTCAACATGCTAGGGCCCCTTGTACCCTGCCAAAAGGATCGCAACTTTTTGAAAAAACCCACCCTACGGGCATCCAGAAATTTCTAAGCCCCCAAACCTAAAACGTGCGTGCAAATCCGCTGCTCCTCGTCTATGTTGCGAGTGGTGAGCTTATAGTGCTGAAATTTCGAATAGGTTTCAGCAAGAAACAGAATTTCCTGTAGCCCCTTTGGGGTCTTTAGCGCCCTGAATGCACAGATGCGAAGGGTCCCATAGCCAAACGTTCGGTAAGATGTATATATGGGGCCCTTCCTGCGCTACACTCCAGTTCCTAAACCCGAAACCTACAACCCCCCAGACAACCCCGAAACCCTCCAAGCAGAACTTCAACAAATCTTTGAAGAATCCCGTATGATGCCTGGATTCTTGCCGTCACCCACCTCGGGTTTAGGGTTCAGGATTGTAGGGGCACTCGGAGGTAAGGGTTTCAGCTTGAGGCTGCAGGATTTAATGTAAACCCCTAATGAATACCGCCCCTTGTAAGGGCCTAAATGTTATAGGGTCCCTATTATCATCCCTATCAAGGGGAGGGGAGGGTTATTCATCAGGGGTCTACATTAGGGTTTAGAGTTTTGGGTGCCAAGTTTATGTTAAGACTTTACGGTTCAGAGTTTGGGTTCGGGGTTCAGACCGTAAGCAGAGGGGGCGGGACCTATATTTCAAAGCGTAGAGCCCTACTCATGTTTGTCTCTGTCCCGCGCGAACATGGAACTTCACACGAGCTATAGTCTAAACTCCTA
This sequence comes from Symbiodinium pilosum, assembly GCA_905231905.1. Taxonomy (NCBI): domain Eukaryota; class Dinophyceae; order Suessiales; family Symbiodiniaceae; genus Symbiodinium; species Symbiodinium pilosum. The sequence continues at coordinate 8,350 of CAJNIZ010007900.1, forward strand.
GTATCTCCCTTAATGACCTCTATAGTAGTCTTCTATACAATCCCCTAAATAATCCCCCTTCGAAAAGTTTAGACTACAGCTCATGTATGTATATACACTTCAGTAGATACATGTCAGATACCATGTACTTCCCCAAGCAAGCCTAAACCCTAAACCCTCAAACCATCCATTGAAAGGGCCTCTGCCTCCAAGCTCTCCCAACCCTAAAGGTCCAAGTACCCAAATACTAGGCCTTCAGGGTCCAAAGACCCGTCAGATTAAAGCCATAAACCCTAAACCCTAAAAGCTTCTGGGACCTAAACCGCCATTTGGGGTACTTGGACCCTCCAGGCGAAACTCTGAAGCCTCTTTCCAAGCTTCTTTTTACCCTGAACCCTTAACTCTTTAGGGTTTGGGGCTTAGGGTTTAAAACCCCCGGACATTCAACCCTAACCTCGGAGCTTTTGTCTTTGAGACTCGCAGTTGCCAGGCTTCGGGTTGATTTTTGAACTTGGGGAACAGACCCTAAACCCTAAGCCCTAAACCCTGAACGGTGTGTGTTTAGGGATTTGGGGCTTAGGGTTTTCGACTCAGGGCCTAGGATGTGAAGGGGTTTGGGGTCTAGGATCTACGTAGACCTCCCACAGATCTCGAATAATAAAGCTTCATGCCCATTATTCAGGCTAAAAAGTTGTTATCATGAACATTTGAGGGAGTTAATCGGGAGTAAGTAGGCTTTTTGTTGGTATTTAAGGGTTAGCTAAAGGCATCGGAGTAATTTCGGGCCTACGCCCTAAACCCTATCCCCTACAGTCCCCCTTAAGTAGATAGAATATGGAGTATATGGGGATCTTATTCTAATATACCAAAGCCATATTCTATCTACTTAAGGGGGACTATAATTCAAGTTCCTTAACACAAGCCCAGTATGGCTCCTACACCCTAAACCCTAAACCCCAAGCCCTAAACCCTAAATCCTAAATCCTATCTACTTAAGGGGGGGACTATATACTAAACCCTAAACCCTAAACCCTAAACCCCAAACCCTAAACCCTAAATCCCAAACCCTAAACTCCAAACCCTAGTATACCTAGCTAGGTACATCCTGCATTTTTTTGCAGACAGGCTTCCCCAGAACTTTCTTGACAGGCTCCTGACTTCTTCTGAAGTTTCTGCAGACTCAGGGTTTTGGGCTTTGGGGTTTAAGGTTTTAGGATTTAGTGGTTTGGGGCTTTATTGTTTAGGGCTTTAGGATTTTAGGGCCTCAGTGGTTTGAGATTAAGGGTTAAGTGGTTTGGAAGTTAAGCTTTGGGGTTAAGGGGTTTGACCCTAATTGACCTTACGCGTCATGTTTCAACACGTTTTGTTATGACCACCCTGCAGCCTGCTTTCTCTTTTCATGAGTTTTTTCTTTTATCGGGGATGCATATATGTTTGGCGTTGAAGGTGTAAGGTTTAGGGATACGTACATATCATTTGCCGATAGGTTTTGATGGTACCTCAACCATGAACCCTAAATGAGCCACACGGTCCGGGGCCTAGGGTTCAGGGTCGATACTTGCTCATGTAGTCAATGGACATGGGGCCTTACTAGGGCTTGAATTAGGGACTATGTTAAACTACCAAAGGGACCCCTTGGTCCCTTGGTTACCCTGATATTGACAGTAGCTCAAATCAAATACCAAACCCTAACCCTAGACACAAACCTCAACCTTCAAAACCTAACTCCCCCTGGATGCAGTACTATAGGGCGGGCGTATTTACGGAATCACCCTAAACCTGTGGCAAACCCCAAATCCTCAACACCCTCACATCCAAACCCTAAAGCTCTAAGCTCAACAAGTTCTGGTTTGTTTTGAGGTCCAGGGTTTTGGGTCATGTCACAGTATGGGTCTGGAGTAAGAGCCTCTCAAAAGATGCCCTTATGTCAACTTTAGTGGTCCCGATATAGTCCTGCGGTTGCTCTTAGGGCATTGCGTTTAGGCCGTGCAGGTGTCCTATATATATATATATGTATGTATATATACATATATATATATATACATATGCGTTCCCCTTTATACTACTTCCCCCTGAGGTTCCCTCTTAGTTAGCGGCAAGGAAACTCCTAATCACGCTTAGGTCAGGGTGGTAGCGTAATTAGGGGTGGCCAGCGAACCGATAACCTCCGGTCCGTTGGGACTAGTTCCTCACTGGCATGTTATGAGAAAAGTACAAACTAACATTGTTGGAATAAACCCCAGTAAGCAAAAACATTGTGGAACTATGACCCCGTTCTTGACCCTAAACCTTAACACCAAAGCCAACATCCTAAAACTAAAGGTGCTACCCGAACCGTCTTTCAGGTACGGATTCCACTGATACTCCTGACTGCCACCTACACTACCCCTTCCTAGGCTTCACTTTGAGGATAATTTGGGCTAATTAAGGTGGGAAAGATTGGGGGCTGTATAGGGGGATGGTTAGGAGAACCACTCTAAACCGTAAACCCTGAACCCTAAACTCTAAACCCTGAACCCTAAACCCTAAACCCTAAACACTAAACTCTAAACCCTTAACCCTGAACCAAGCACCCGCCTTGAAAGAGATCTGCCACAAAGCCGCTGAGCTCCTGCCAATGATCCTCGAACCTCAGAAGCTACCATGGAATCTAAGCAACCGAGCACGGGTCAGGGTTTAGGGTTTGGGGTTTAGAAACACTTTTAAAGAAACTAAAAGTTACCCAAAGGGTCTATGTAGGTATATGGGATATACTTGGGCCTTAAAGTGGGTATATGGGGACCCCTTTGGGCCCTAAGTATATACCATATACCTACATAGACCCTTTGGGTTATAGTCCCCCTTGAGTGGATAGAATGTAGGGTTATATCGGGATAGTGGAAAAGAAAATGGAAAACTACTACTTCGGGTTTGAGATGTTTAGTCCCCTTAAGTAGATAGAATATGGGGTATATAGGGATCTTAGTCTAACATGCCCAAAGCCATATTCTATCTACTTAAGGGGGACTATAAACCCTACATGCTAAACATTGTTTGACAACTTCTTGGCTGCTGGTTCCCCTCTTGTGCGTCTGCGCGTCCCTATGCAAACCTCTGCGGACAGCAGCAGGAATGCGCAAGTAATGCTGCAACCTGGCTCATGTCCTTTTAGGGTTTAGGGTTTTAGGGTTTAGGGTTTTAGGGTTTAGGGTTTAGGATCCCGTATCAATCCTACACACATGGGACTTACTTTAAGGTATTCTTCCCCAAATAGAGAACATTTCCGTAGGGACATGTATTATAACAGGAACCAAGCTATGGGGACCCGCAATGAACTGATGTTAAACAAATCCCCATACACACAAACCTCGGGGTCCCCCCAAAAAAGCTTTAACCCTGAAACAATATGAGTTTCGGGTTTAGGGTGGAACCCTGTATGGGCGCTTTTCCACGAGACAGTACTCGTGGTACAGGGATTAGGGATCACTGGGGTTGTCTCCAAGCAAGGGTAGCCCTAGACCGGTCGTGGATAGGTATTTTGAACATGGCCATCGAGAGCAATTAGTTTGAGATGAGAAGCTGCCATATGAGCTACAGGCTATAGTCTAAACTCCTAGTATTCCCCGTAATAACCCCTATAACACTTCCCTCTAGAATCCCCTATATAACCCCCTTTGAGGAGTTTAGACTGTAGCTCATATACTGACGCAATCCCAGTGATGCAGCGGCTGGGGCCTTCGGTTGTCCTAAAGCCTAAACCCTCAGATCCCACACGCTCCGCAGGGACCAACTGTACTTTTAGCTACCATTCAAGGTTTAGTGTATAGGTTTTGGGATGTTTGGGTTTGGGGTTTGGGTTTAGTGTTTGGGGTTTAGGGTTTGGGGTGCAGGGTTTAGGGTTTGGGGTTTAGGGTTTAGTGTATATAGTCCCCCTTAAGTAGATAGAATATGGCTTTGGGTATATTAACACAAGATCCCCATATTCATATACCCTATACTCTATCTACTTAAGGGGAACTGTAGGCTTTGGGATGAAAGATGGAAACTGCTGTAACAGAGAAACGGGCTTTTTTATAAGGACCACCAGGAAGATTCAATCCTCGATTCCTGGCTAACCAAATATAAGTAAGCCCTGGGCCCCAAACCTTACCGGACCATATAACCACCCCAATTCCCGGTTTAGGGTTTTGGGTTTCTTTTCCGTTTTTGACAACTTGATTTTCCATTACTTAGCCTGAGGTAATCCACCTAAACCCTACACCCTAAATTCCTAAGCCCTCGTGGTACTGGGCTTCGTGCTTCTCATCCTCAGTGCTTGCACCCAAGCGCCGATCCACCAGAAATCCCAAGCCGGCGCTGCTCCTGAGCTGATTACATATCCGCTGGCTTTCTTTTCGGGTGTTTAGGGTGTTTAGGCTGTAGGGTTTTTGAAGATATAGGGTTTAGGGCTTTAGGCTAAAGCAGGCTTTCCTGCAACCCCAATTACCTGCAGTTTTATGGGTTATGCCTACGGATTAGGGGGTAAGACTTAACTGCGGGTAATTGGAGACACGGCTAGCCTGCAGGGCTCTACGTCTACCTAGGTAAGGATTAGGGTTTAGGGCCTGAGGTTTCGGGTTTGGGGTTCCGTGGTATGGGCCTTATACAAGGATACATGATCCGAATGATAGAAAATCAAGTGGAAATAATATATGGACAGTGAAGTATAATCTGGACTTCTATAGTGGTTTATCGCGAAAAGTATGTACAGTTTTACTTAAACTAACCAACGCACCTATAAACACACGTTTTTCGTCTAGGTATGAATATTGCTGACTTTGGGCCCTAAAGTCTATAAACACTACTTTGAATGGGGTTGTTTGGAGACATGGCGAGCTACTTCAGGTCCATAGTCCCCCCCTAAGTAGATAGAATATGGCTTTGGGTATGTCATAATAAGATCCCCATATACCCCATATCCTATCTACTTCAGGGGGACTATGACCCTAAACCCTAAGCCCTAAATAGTAGTTTCCATTTTCTTTTCCATTATCCCTATTTTACCCCAATATAACCCTAAGGGGGACTATATCCTATCTACTTAAGGGGGACTATACCCTAAACGCTAAACCCTAAATAGTAGTTTCCATTTTCTTTTCCATTATCCCTATTTTACCCCAATATAACCCTAAGGGGGACTATATCCTATCCACTTAAGGGGGACTATATTACTTCTCTCGTCATCTCCAGAGCCTCGTAGCAGCTAATCCCACAACCCCGATCCAAGCGTCAGAGCGGCGCTTCCGATTTTTGACCTTGTGCTTTGCAAAGGTGCTGTGCCCAGAGGGACCACGGCATGCTTTTCCTTTCATCCGATTTTGATAACTGCAATGTTGCACTTTGTCAATCGTAGTCCTTTCGAAAAGAATACGCGGCGCACCACGTGCTCGTATGCCTTGAACTATCGGAATTCTAGCTCCTTGCCCTGCCGCAAACAATCCCTACAGTAGTCAGTAGTCCCTGTATAACCCCCCTCTAAGGAGTTTAGACTAATGCCATATGCTAACGTAAGGTTTCGCAGTCCTCCCTATACACTACCTGATAACATGACAGTTTCCATGTGTGTTTACATTCCCCATGTTTAGGTTTTGGGTTTAAGGTTTGGACCCCCTTCCCGTTTCAGGTTCTAGCTCCTTTTCCATTTGGTTCTCCATTATGATCGTGTCCACCCTCTGGTCGATTCCTTCATTCCCTACCCGCAACCTTGAACAGTATTTTACATGTCATTTCCATTCCTTCTGTCCTTGCCGAAAAAGAGGTAAAGGGTTTGTGTTGGATACAGCGCCCACCTCCGCAACAGTCGTACGTCGGATTTCGAATAAGAGCGAAATGCCGGGTAGACTCCCCCAGAAACCCTTAAATTAAAGGGTACCCTTTTTGCCTAATGCTCATGGCAGCTTTGATAAGGAGACCCCAAAAGAAAGGGAAAAAGAAAACTACTGGGGTACCTAGCTTTAGGATTTAGATTATTGGTTTCTGCCAACGTCCAAGTGCCGTGACAGTGCGAGGCTTCTCAACAAGACGTGTGCTGGTAAAAGTCCAAGAACCCAGTCCTCAGCCCTAAACCCTGCATCGCATATAACCCTATCCAACCCCATCCATTTCCCTCTGAACCCCCTGAGTGATCCAACTTATAACCCTAGACCTTCTGGAACCCAACCTTTACATCCTATCCTAAACCCTAACTCCTATACCTCAAGCCCTGACTCCTAAACCCTAAGCCCTAAACGGCTATAAGAAAGCCGAGACTGGCGCTGATCCGAAAGACGACGCCAGAGAAACAGAGCCGTAGGACCGACGACCCAGATGAATAGGATCAACTGAGCAGGATTTTAGGATGAAGGGTCTAGGGTTTAGGATTTTGGGTATAGGATTTAGGATTCAGGGTTGAGGGCTTAGGACTTTGGGTCCAGGGTTTGGGATTTGTGTTTGAGGGTTTAGGATTCTGGGTTTGAGTTTGTGGCAACAGCATTAGCTAGGAGTTTCTCTCAAGTTGGGAAGCCCGAGGCAATATGCGCGCGCGTGTGGTGTGTGTGTGTATATTATGTATATATATACATGTACATCGAGGCGCTGACGCAATGGGATCCAACACAGCACGAGACTTGTAGGCTCGAAAGCATCCCCACAAAGCACATCTACGTCTGCATGGTTGCGAAAGTAACAGCAAGGCTTTAGTGAAATCCGTCTGGATCTTGGCCGCCTTAGCCTTTAGACTCGCCTTTCTGGCCGAGACGGCTCTGACGGTCAAGAATCAAACTATAGTCTCCCTTAAGTAGATAGAATATGGGGTATACGGGGATCTTATTCTAATATACCAAAGCTATATTCTATCTACCCACACCGGATCTGCACCATCATCGTCGAAGTCTTTTGCGGGGTGCCCCAATCCAGAGACGCGGAGTCAGTTCATTTAGAAGTGGGGGACCCTACAACGCTGAAAAAGCGGGACCTTCAACACCCAAAGCACCTAAAACCCCTACAACCCCAAGAGCCTAGCACACAAAACACCGCAGAGGGCATGGACCCTAAACCCTAAATCCTAACCCTAAAGCCTAAACCCGAAATCCTAAGCCCTAACTCCTAAACTCTAAATCCCAAACCC
>CAJNIZ010007902.1:0-15448 GCA_905231905.1 Symbiodinium pilosum
TTTTTTTTTTTTTTTTTTTATCTTACTTAGGTACTAGGACCCCGAGTTTTAATCAGGGTCAGGGCCATGGATTTAGTTATGGCTCTTGAGTTCTGGGGTGCTCGGCTTGCGCAGCAACCAGCCAGGGTAGAGGGTTTAGAGCTGTAAGCTGGGTAGCTGATTTAACATGATTTCGAAAGGTGAACTATCATCATTTGGGAACTATGTTGCTTTGTAATCCACCATCTCGATGAGGCCTGGTGAAGTCGTCATGTTTTGCTGCAGTTTAAGGTCTCAACTGTAGCTGTCAAGGAAGGAGGTCGACAAATCCTTGGAAGCTGACGGCTTCTCAAAGGAAGTCAGTCAAAAAGACCAATTGCCAACCCCTCATTCAAGCCTAGTACCTCTGAGGAGATTCCACATGAACCCATTACCGACTACTTGCCCACCTGGTTTCTGAAATCTTGTGGACGATCTGGGCTTCCGCTTGAGGGTCCAGAAGATCAAAAGTTCAACGGTGCAGGGGCGGGGGTTTCTTAGGGCTTGTGAATTTGAAGGATTTGTAGGGTTCTGGTCCCACATATTTTCAGGTTGAAAGATTGTGCCACCGCTGCTGAAAAGGACTCCCAAGTCTCCAAGCCGGCTTCGAAGCCTTGGTAGATTGCCTAGAAAAACCCTCGAAATCTCATGCGCATCATGGTATGTGGTTACCAACTCAGTACACTACACCCTAAGAAGAGACCGCTGAATGTGGACCCCCCCCCCCTCCCCCCCCCGCAATATTCGCGCCCTTGCAAGCAGTGTCATTGTTACAACGGCTGCTTCCTGGCCCTCAGAAGTACTTGGGTACAAAGAATTGCCTAAAGAACATACACTGCGAAGTTTGACAAATTCAAACAGGGAATTGCAAAACTACTGGCCCCTTTTGTGAGCCCAATGACAAGGATTACAATATAATTACAAGTATTTATTTATAGAAACTACCATATTGGAGCGACCGTGAACAGGTACACATCTCTTCCTGCTGGCGGCTTGCCTCTTCTGCATCCTTAAACCCCCAAACCCAAAACACTGAACCCTAAACCCCTAAACCCCAAACCCGAAACCCGAAGCCCTAAACTTTCCTAAGCACTAGACCCTGAACCCCTAGCCTTAAATCCAGCTTGAGGGTTCTTGCTTCATTGGAGTTCGGCTTCAGATGCATTTTGGCAGGTGAGGCTTCCTTGACTGCAAGGGCAACATTAATCTAGGGGATGAAATGATTTGCAATATTCTGTTCAGGTCTATTTCAGGTCTTTACCAGAATCATACGAAGCATCTAGCAGCATAAGGTTGGTAATTATATAGGCGCCTGTAGTAACCATCAGAATCTGGACGCATAAGCAAACCCTCAACTCTTAACCTGCCGCATCCCCAACAAGACACATGAGCTATGGTCTGAACTCCTGGACTCCGAGGAGCCCTCTGCCCTGACTTCCAACACTCCCAACCTTGGAATCCTAAGCCATGACAACACCCCAGGGCTTTGGGGCTTTGGGTTATGCTTTCGGGTTGAGGGTTTGGGCTTTAGGGTTTGGGGTTTAGGCTTTAGGGTTTAGGCCTTAGGGTTTAGGCTTTAGGGTTTAGGGCTTAGGCTGTAGGGTTTGGGGTTTAGGGTTTAGGGTTTAGGGCTTCGAAGCCATGGCATTAAACGACAAAATCCCTATGCTCATCATACTGCTGCTTCTGGGGAAGTGGAGGACGGAATATGGCTACCCCACTGCAGCCAAGCGCGCGAACTAAAATCCTAATCCCTGAACCCTATATACCCCAAACAATTTCTACACTAATCCCCGGTCCCCAGACCCTGATCTCAAAACCCTGTATGCCCCAAGCTCCTGAACCCCAAATCCGCAAACTCATCAAACGTGAGACTAATTCCCCAAATTCCTAAACCTGAAGCCCCAAGCCTGGTACTCCGAATTCCCGAACCTGAAACGCTCAACCCTATAAACCGAAAACCCTGAACACTAAACCCCAAAACCCTAAACACTAAACCCCTCAACCCACAAAACCCCTTCATGCCTGAACTGCTGAGGCGGCTGCAGGCGCCCCCGCGGCCGCGGCCTCTTGCGCTATGGGGCCGTAGAGCGGCACAAGCCTCAGGCTCTTTAAGGTTCAGGGTTCCTTATAGGGATGATATAGGCATATAAACAGCTATATAAGGGTTCTGCAAGGGTATGTAGAGATACATAGGCTTATGTATGGGTGTATAGGGCTATGGAGGGCTATATTGGGATGTATAGGTATATAGGGATAGATAGGAAGATATAGGGTTCTATGAGGACCTAAACCCTAAACCTAAACCCAAAACCCTAGGGTTTAGGGGTGAGGACTTGTGTAGGATGGTTGAGGAAGCTCGTGCAGTCTGATCCCTTTTGACTTGTGCAGTGTAATTACCCAGGTAGCTGACTTGTGATTGACAATCCCAAGACCCCCAACCCTAAACCCTAATTGCAAGTGCCATGACAGCAAACCCTACACTCTTAACTGGTTTAGGGTTTAGGGCTTAGGGTTTAGGGCTTAGGGTTTAGGGCTTAGGGTTTAGGATTTAGGGCTTAGGGTTCAGGGTGACTCTAAACACTACAACAAGAGCTGGGACTCCAAACCTAATATGGTTTGGGGATTAGCCCATGGTCGATTCTAGGGATGCTAAGGTTATGTGGGGGGTATAGACTCATCATGAGCCATGGTCTAAACTCCTAGTATCCCCCTGAATATCCCCCATAATAATCCCCTCTAGAAATCCCCCGTATAACCACCCTTGAAGGAGTGCGCTTATATGAGCATCCCTAAACCTGTGGTTTGCAACCCCAAATTATCGTCACATTTGCATCCCAGTCGCTCGTGGAGCGGCACCGCTGCCACCATCCGTGCGCCAGCTCCATCGTTGAACTTAGCGGGGGAGGAGTTGTGGGCTTGATGACATATGAGCTGTAGTATGCACTTCCTACAGGTGGTTATATAGGGAAAAATATAAGGCACCACTATAGGGGTTATTCGGGGGATACTAGGAGTTTAGATGATGGCTCTTATGACTTACAAGGCTTAGGCGTAGGGGCTTTAGGATTTGCTGTCTCGACTCTAAGCCCCACACCTAAGCCATGAATCAGAAACAAAACCCAAGCCCCCGCACCCCTCAACCCAGAATACCATTAACAGGGCTTTTGTGGTAGGTTGTCAACAAGATGGTCCCTTTGCTGTGCCTTGAATATTCGGGGCCGTAGAGTGTTGGGACCCCGAAAAGGCACCGTAATTTGACCACTTCCCAGCCCTAAACCCTAGACCGCGAAACCCTAAAACCTAAACCCTGCAACCCAAACCTGCAACGACCTGTCTTGGCCGCTGGCGTCACAACCGCGCCCAACCACGCGCAGCAAGCCTGTCAGTTTGTAATCAATTTGGGGTTTAGGGCTTAGGATTTAAGGCTTAGTTTCTTTTGGATTAGGGCTTGGGATTTAGGGTTTAGGATTTTAGGGTTTGGACTTTGAAATCAGGGCTTAGGGCTCAGGACTTAGGATCTAGAATACGGGCGGGTGGGCGCGGGGTTCAAGACCTGCTTTGGAGAGGGATGATCTGAGCTGTAGTCTCAACTTCTTTAAGGGGGATGATACAGGGGAGTATTATAGGGTTATTAAGGGGGATACTCGGAGTCTAGACAATGACTCAAATAATCTAAGCCCTGAAATAGAAGAAGGTTTCTCATGCTGGTTTCTGTCTATTTCTTAAGCAAAGGTTTTGATGCCCCTGGCTGGGGTAACATTAGGGTAATGGAAAATAAAATGGAAACTACAATAATGAGATATTGGGGTAATATTAGAATAATGGAAACTAAAATGGAAACTACTATAATGGGGTTATGTAAGGGTATATCACAGTCTGTGAGGGGGAGGGGGTCCTAAATCAGAGGCGCTATTTTGGAGGTGTACACGATTGGAAACTGAGTAAGTCTCGATAGTGAACCCTAAGCCCGCAACTGTTGGGGCACGTGGGGATCTTCGGTGTTGAAAACCTGAATAAATATGGCGCGGTGGTCAAAATAATGATCCTTCTTTGGGTACCCTGAAAATTATGAGCCTATTATACGAGGGACCCAAAAAAGGAACCGCAATTTGTCAGCCTGCCATATAGCGCTTAGGATGAAATGACAGTGACGGTTTTGGGTCTGGTGCTTCGTGTTTCAAGTTTGAGGTTCTGGGGCTGTTGTGGGAGTGAGCCGTAAAGTTCAGGCACCGACATTTGCAAAGGACATGCTGTGAGTTTTGGCAAGGAAATTTCAGCAGCAGGGAATGGGCGGGGAGACAAACGGAAGGGCTTGCAATCTTATTTCCCAATATAGGGATAATGGAAAAGAAAGTCGAAACGACTATCGAGGGATTAGGGGTAAGATAGGGTTATATAGGGTTAATATAAGGATAGTGCGAAAGACAATGGAAACTACTATAATGGGGTTCTGTGGGGTTTAAGGTTTTGGGGTTTGGAATTTCGGCCTTAGGCTCTCATGTGGGCTAGGCATCCCGCGCAAGCACACCTCAAACACAAATTCGGTCTGAGACTCCCCATGTTGACCACAACAAGACACCCGCATATCAATCCGTGCTCAGGACACATCGCCTGCGTGTAAACCCAAATTGAAGCACGCCTGTCGAGATTCCGATGTCCTTCAGCTCCTGCAGGTCTTTGACTTCGGGTGGCGGGTGAAGAAAGTTCCCATGGAAGTTTCTCAAAATGAGAGGCCCTTGCGAATGCATATGCAGACTATCAAGGGACTACAGGGTTCCCTGCTACAGTAAGGAGTCTACAGAGGTGAAATTGAGAAACTCCCACAAAAGTGCCGCAGCACAAAAAGAAGTCCTGTTGCCAGAGCTGTAAAACCAATTGCGTAACCCCGCTAATTAACCTAGACCCTCCTCCTACCCTCTATTAGGGCCTAAGTACCTACTATTAGGGACCATATATCCCCAATTAAGGGTACAAGGAGGGTCCTGGAAATTACATTTTCTTATGTAAAGCCCGTGAAGCTGTATGGGGTTACAGGTAGGGCTGTTGGACTTGAAGCCCGGTTTAGGGTTTAGGGTTTAGGGTTGGTGAAATTCGCAATAGCCCTAGTCATCGAAGTCTGCAAGTAATACCTACATTGGGCCCTGAAGTCTGCAACTATTACCTTCAGTGGGCTATCTTGGGATCCCTATGGTACTGTTCACGGAAATGTGTGAGCTAGAACCTAAAATCCTGGTATCCTCCTTCACAGCCCCTTTAATACTCCCCTATATAATCCCCGTATGACCCATATGACCTCCCTTAAGCAGTTTAGACTATGGCTCACGTGAAATGGGACCACATATGATCAGACTGAACCACCCAAAGCCTGAATGCAATGCCGTGGTAGACTACCGGGGCCTTCGAATTGGGGTCATAGGTTTAGGTTTGAGGGCGAAGGGTTTAGGGTAAGATTCACAAAATTGCCCCCAAAGCATGCAGAGTAATGGGCACTTTGAAATTTACCTGTTGCTGAAGATTTTGGACAATCATCTTGCCTACTGTTGGGGGTCTAGGCAGGTGTTTAGGGGGGTTGTCGCCCGTATGGTTGACGATGATGCAACCCCGAATATCCAACCACACCCTGAACCCTGAGACATTGAACACGAAGCCCTGAAACCCTGAGTCCTAAATCCAAAAGCCCTCAACCCCAACCCCAAGTCCTAAATCCTGAACCCGAAACCCCACACCCTCGAACCCCAAGTCCCAGAAATCTTCAAGCCCGGACTGGGTTCTTGTTGAAATACTATTAAAAAAATCATGTTTAATCTATATTGGGCCCAGGTATACATAAACATGTAAAATGTTGTTCAACAAGAACCCAGTACAACCCTCCATCTGAGGGCCCTAACCACCCCCACCCACCCTCAGCCTGGATGGAGGAAGTTTTGGGAGCTGAGCCCTACCTGGACCCCAAAAATATGTAGAATAATTGTCTTTTGGCCTATTTCAAGGGGTTTTGGGCTATCGTTTTACCTACTTTTGGGTTTCAGGTAAACCCTAAACCTTAAATCAGGGTAATATTTCCGGTATAGGGCATATTGCTGGGTGTATGAAGTGGTGCGTGATTTCCTTCTTTCATAGTAGGAGCCTCTTCCTAACTGTTGAGCTTCCTGGAGCCCGGAAGGATAACTTCAAACAAAGAAGGACTACTATATACACCATATATAGATATTTAGGGTTTAGGGTTCATATATATGTATATACATATAAACCCCTGAAACCCTGAACTCAGAAGGTTAAAAGGAAGGTTATTCACTCAGCAACTAGGGCTCTCAAGTGAAAGTCTCAGCTCCTGCATCGCTGCTTTCGCTCTTTTCAGATCCAGACCTTCACCTCGGGTTAAGGTTTAGGCGCTGCTGCTGCTCCTACTGCTGCTACTACTACTCCTCCTACTGCTACTCCTACTCCTATTCCTACTCCTGCTGCTGCAGCGGCGGTTATTGGAACCTTAGGGCCAAGGGTTTCAGGGTGTGGATATTTAGGTTTTAGGGTTTAGAGCGGCAGATTTGAGGGTCGTTAAGACCTTTGGCTTTAGGGTTAAGGGTACATACCGTTATTTCTGCTGCTGCCAGTACTAGTAACACCATGACTACCACTAGTGCTAGTATGATCGAATCATTGTTGATATTATCCCCGCCCCATAATATTCAACACCCCACCCCTTAATACGAAATATTCACAGTATATTAGTTATACTATACCACAATGGGGGTACAGCATGGCCTTCCCACCCCCCATATCACCCTAGAGACGCCCATTATTTGGGCACCTGAATGATTGGGGTACGCGGCTGCGCAGCGCTTAGCTACCCAAAGTTGGGCGCTCCCCATTTAGGGTTTAGGGAATACTGACCCCGAGAAAACGTTACCAGGCTTTCTAGGGTTTAGGGCTTAGCATTGTTCAAGGCAGAGGTTGAAAAGTGTAGGTATGGTTCGGGGTTTAGGCATTAGGGCTCATGCTGAAACAAAGGTACCCTGCCCCAAAGGACATATGAGCTGTAATCGAAACTCCTAGTATCCCCCTTAATAACCCCTATGGTAGTCCGCTATATAATGCCTTATAATAACCCCCCTCTAAGGAGTTTAGACTGTTGCTCATATAGAAGTTGAGACGGTCCCCTTTACAGAAGGCACCGGTCTTGGTAGGTTCGTCTGGTTGGGCCTCCATGCTAGCGCAGGGGAGTGTACTCGTACCGCTATAGAAGTCTGTGAGTTGTCTAGCCTCTAGGGTTTAAGGATCTACATCTATGGGCCCCCAGCTGGACGCCCAGGAAGTACGCTCACCCATATACTTTAAAACCCTAAAGTCCCTAAGCAAAACCATGCGGTATGGAGTATTAAAACTTTTCCGAAAAGGATGATGGTCATAAGGCGTGGAACAGGATATTGCAAGTCCACACCCAAGCGCTCATTACCCTAAACCCTTAACCCTAGCTACTTCTTGGACTAAGGCCTGGACGATTCTCAGGTCTACCTTTTTTCTGTTTGTAAGGTTTAGGGTTTAGGATGATCTCTTTACAGCCTACGGCACACACTTCACGGTGACTTTCCCAAGACAATGTCTGCCAATCATACAGAGGCCCCATTCCAGCAAAAGACCAACCCGTATGAAATCTGTCTCCGTAGAATTGCTACTGTAGATGGTGAACCTCTCGCAGCACCTCATACCCGTTACCCTGGGAACCAGCGTGCTTTTGGTATCTCAAGCAGTGCAAAATCTTCTCCTTACCCCAAAACCCTGCCCCTAAACCCTGTGCCCTAAACCCTAGCGGCTAGATCCTAAGCCTAACGCAGTTTGTATTCTTCTCGTAAACCCCAGACCCCAACCCTTAAACGCTATCTCCGAAACCTTCGCTCCTAAATCCCAAGCCTGAAAAGGTATATCCTGTTTGCCAGGGGCTCTGCTCTCAGCGGCTTGGTGATACCCTTCGATCAGAAGCTTTAGGCGCCCATCTCGATGCTCGCGCAGCCTAACAGCCTAATGAAGTTTAGGGTCTAAGGGGTAAGGACTCATGGAGAAGCTATGTCAAACCAGAACAGGAACTGTTGAGTAAGGACATGTTAGGTATTCAGGGTCTAGGGCTTTACATGCGCGTTGCATGTACACAGTATGTAACATAGTCTGGGTTGCTGCAGCCGAGCTACAGGTACAAGTTACAAGATCCATTTATCCGAGTTCAACTTTCATAAGATCCCCTAGCTTTGAAGAACTTGCTTTGGGTCATTGCGGGGCCCAAGAGTATGTAATGCAACCTGCTACTGGTTTTAGTTGATGTAAAATGGGCTTTCGTGATTTACAAACGTGTTGAAGTGCTTGCTTGCTCTTATGAGATTGAGGAGGAGCCTAAGGATCTTACCCAAGCGTCAATAACTTGGCTGACCTGAAAACCATAATAGGAAGGCAAACGCTGAAACCTGACTCGCTTATCTCCTCTGCCAGCGCTGAAAAAGCTTTTTGTCTGTTTGCCGAGATGCTTTTTTGCCAGCAGAAGTTCGTGGCGGCTGCGTCCACATACACTTTGCGTCTGTGTAACAGGCTGGAACACTCTGAGGCGAAAGCTGCCTCAACGATGTGTTTTGTAAATACTAGTCCAACTGGGTTGCCGTGGGCAGCATAACGTAGCCAATAATTCGACCAACCGTGACGTTCCATTTGCAACAGTGTGAGACCGGCAATTGGTAAGCCTGCTGTCCTTGTCTGCACTGTGTGTTAAAGCCGACTTCCAAGCTTTCTGATCCCCTCCCACTAGGAATCACCGCCCGAACTTCCCCCAAGAGAATAATCCCCGCATTGGATCGTGGTACGTTGCGGTGCTGTATATGGGTGTATTTGCTACTAAGAGGTGGGGTGGGGTATTATTAGGGGGACGGGGGGATGAACCATGCACGTCATGTCTCGACCCTTAACTTCATGAACCTCAAGTCCCAAGCCATACATGACATGGACCCTGCAGAACCTTGAATAACCTAAGGACGTATACCTCAAAGCCCAAAGACCTGCCCTTGCCCAAAGTAACATGGAATCACATACAGCCCCCTTCAAAAAGGCAGTCTTCACAGGGTCCTTTTCGAGCTTGCATGTTGGCGAGGGCAACCCTAAAAAGATAGGTCCAGTAGTGCCCTACACCCTAAGCAGGAAGGAACCGAGTACGCCCTGGTCCAAGTTAAGGTACCCAAGTACTCAACCTCTATAAGCAAAAACCTAAATCCTACACCCCCTAGCCTCTGAACCATACACATCCCTAGATTCCCCGATATCTCCCTATCACCTCTTTGAGATCCCTGAACAAAACCTATCACCCCTTAAAGGGATACCGAAAGTAAACATGTACATTCCACGAACCTGCATGCGCAGGTGCAGGTGCGTAATGATTTTCGGTAGTCGAATCTAGCAAGAATCTTACTTGGTACTGGGTACCATCGTATCCCCAAATAGAATACTACTCAACTCCCCTTTCAGGTGGACTAACCCCAAATCCCTAAACCCTATTGGGTACCATAGGATCCCCAAATAACATACTTCTCAGGTCAAGGGGCATGTCGGACAATCGGTCCAGCACCTCAGCATCATCGCCCACGGCGGAGATCTGACCGGAGGTGAGGGTTTAGGGTTTAGGGTGTAGAGGCGAGGTGTAAGGGCCCCTGTAATGGGGTTCTTTAGGGGATAGCTGATAGAGGGCCACATCAGCATGTAGGGCCTAGGGGCCTAGAGTTTGTGGCTTAAGGTGTAGGTGGGGCACAGGACTCAAGGTGTAGGATTTTGGGCTCAGTGTTTGCAGCTTTGGATTTATAGTCCCCCTTAAGTAGATAGAACATGGGATATATGGGGCTCTTAAGTGAAATACCCAAAGCCATCGTCTATCTACTTAAGGGGGACTATAGCATTTACGGCTCACGGTTTAGGCTAATCCGCGCAATCATCAAAACTGGGTCGTGGAAGCTCAATACCCTGTAAAGCCATGGAGCACCCTGAAAAACGACATCCCCCAATGCAGGCCTGTCGGATATGCGCCTAGCTGTGTAACTGGACACAGGGAAAGAACGACACTCCAAATCAAGGGTGGATTCTGGCTCATGCCCAAACCCTGTAAAGCGACGCGGTAACCAGAAAAGCGGCACCCATCTTGCTGCGACCTGTACCCTAATATCAAGTGTTGACAGCTGCTCATGTGAGCTATAGTCTAAACTCCTAGCATCCCCCTAAATAGTCCCTATAATATTTCCTTATAAGAATCCCATATAAGTTTTAGACTATATATAGTTGGGGGAATGTTTCTGCTGCTTGGGCCAGACCGAGGAGCCCCAACTTGTGTGCGGAATCTATTTCCCCCAACGGGTTTAGGGTTTAGGGCTTAGGGCTCCCCATGTGAGCTGTAGTCTGAATCTTTAAAGGGGATTAAATGGGGGAGTATTATAGGGCTTTCAAGGGGATACTGGGAATGTAGATTATATAGCTCGCGCCATCCCACCCGCAACCTTAAGGCCCGAAACGCTACAACCACCCCAAAAAAAAACTGGAAGCCTATAGTCCCCCTTAAGTGAGTAGAATATGGCTTTGGGTATACTATAATAAGACCCACATATACCCAATATTCTATCTACTTAAGGGGGACTATAGTCTAAATCATGTTGGCATTCTCCATTCCGAGCCCGCCTGATGCACCCCTTTGGGGAAAGCGATCCTGAGCTTTGCCAGCTGGTGGTGGACCTCGACATTGGACGTGTCCAACTTATCTACCCAAGATCTCCTATGTGGTTCCTGTTTGGGTTTGTCATGGTTTTTTGGTAAGGGATTACAATAGACTACCAAAAAAAAGGAACTACATGGGAAGTTCTGGTAATTAGAATAGGGTTTAGGGTCCAGGGACAATGAAGGACCAAATGAAGGAACATCGAACATGAAATGTATAGGGTTCTATAGGGGCAATTGTAAACATTGTATGCAAAGGCTTTTACTCTTGAGACATGACACGTCAACAGGGCTTCTGTACTGTCTCGCCCTAAAACCTGCAGCTCGAGCCCAAAACCCTACCCAAACCCTCATGGCTGGTTGTCAAATTTGTGGTCCCTTTTTGGGTACACTAAATATTAGGTGCCGTATTATGACAGGGATCCAAAAAGGGACCATAATTTTGACAACCACCCATATATGTAACCCCTATATAACCCTATATGACTCCTATGTAACCCCTATATTATCCTATATTATCCCTATATAACCCTGTATTATCCCTATAAACCCTAATGAATATCAATGCTGGCACCTGCAATATCAACCTGAGCTTCTGCGTTTTCTGAGGCCGCGGCTGAGGCCAGCTGACCTGTAACGTCCAACCTAGCCGTGTGCCGGCACGCTTCAACGAGTATGGGTTCAGGGTTGGTTCAGGGTTTAAGGGTTGAGGGCTAAAATTCTAGGATTTCGGAATTAGGATACGGGATTCGCGGCTTAGTCATGGGGCTCTTGGGGTTCAATCGCCCAGTCATGGGACTGGGAGCTTCTGACAAGTGACCGGGCCATGGAAACACTAAGGAGGGTTTAGGGTTCATGGAAACACCGAGGGGGGTTTAGGGTTTAAAGTCGGGGTTTAGCCCTGGTTAGGGCAGTCTGGCCCTGCATCATTAACCATGTGGCGTAGAGGGATTGTTGTGACAAGTGCTTTGCGCGGATTTTTACCCATGTATGGATCCTCATTCAGGATGTATGGCAAGGGTCGTGATTAGGGCTTGTGTCAGGTTAGGCTGGATTGTAGGTTTATGCACCCAGCAAGTCCCTCAGGAGGCCTATATACCCTAAATCATAGAATCCTGCCCCAAGAAATGATTGTCGCCCAAAATGCACCTTGTTTACCACAACCTTCAATTCGAAATAGGGTCCTGACCAAATATCCTCTTGCACCACGCCTCCATATCCCCGAAATCCCCTGCGTAGGCTTAGTTTCATGTCATATCCTCGTGTTTGTCCATTTCCTTCTCCATGTCGGGTAAGCTGGCTATCCTAAACCCTACACCTGCTTGCTAAAGCCAAAGGACTGACAGGCCCACATGAGCTGTAGTCTAAACTCCTGTAATGGTTCCCTATATTCCCCCCTATATAGCCAGCCATTTTCAGGAGTTAAGACTACAAATCACATGGTTTAGGGTGCAAGGTTTGGGGGTTCAGGGTTAAAGGTTCAGCGTCTGGGGCCCAGGGTTAAGACTCTAGGGTTGAGGATTAGGGTCCTTCCACCACTGCCCAGCACTTGACCTACTACAGGGACCTAAGCAATACCAGTAAGTCTGTTTGAAAAGATTTCTGGCGTATCTTACACTAAAAGTTCAAAACGCAAACAATACTGAAAGAAAATTTTGACCCTGCTCCCCACTGAGCTCACACGTCAGCCAGAATAAATTGAAGGTGCCCTTTCCAATTTAGGGTGACTCGCGCAGGACCCCGATCAGGAACCACCGGTACGGCTGTAGATGGCACACAGCCCCTAAGGGTCCAAGGACCCAAATAATAGGGTGTTAGGGCCCAAATACCGTTCATATTGTAGTATTTTCGCCCTAAAACCCTATGATTTGGGTACTTGGACCCTTAGGGAAACTAGAGGCCTAAACCAAATCATCAAACCACGAAAGCTTAGATCCTCAACCCTGAACCCCGAATCCAGACCCAAAGACCCAAACACCCTGTGATGGGTCTCCGGACTCGATAGGTACCTTTGCCTCCTCCTTCGCCTAAGGAAACGACATCTAAAGGTGCAGGGTTGAAGTTTTCGAGTTGGGGCTTGGGGCCACTTGAGCTATAGCCTAAACTCCCAGTTTAACCCGTAATAAGCCCTATAATTGTCCCTTATGACCATTTAGGGTTTAGAGCGTCGGGTTGCAGCTCTTTCTGAGGTGGGTTGGCTTCTGCAAATAAGGTCGGTTGTGTTTGTCAAAGGCTGGGGGCAAAAGCGTTGAGGTATCATCCCTGAACCCTGAACCCTAACGCTTAGAACCCCTAAAAAAAGCTCATAGGTTTGAAGGTATTAACCCTAAACCCTAAACCCTAATTTGGGGTTCAACTTGGGTTTCATCTTCCTCCCCTCCTAGAAAAGGGACCAATGAAGACTAGCCCCATCGAAAGGGGTGCTTGAGTTTTAATAGTAAGCGATCGCAGCCGCCCTTACCGGCGGCCGTAGCCGCCGGATTCAGAACCCTCAGCCGCCAAAGACTACGCTCTCTTCTTCGCGCCATGCCGGCATTGCTAAGTCAGCCTGTGTGGTCCCTGAAGAGCCTGGGTTTAGGGTTTAGGGTTAAGGGTTTAAGGTTTAGGGTTTAGGGCTGGCCCATGCAAGGATGTCGCCGTAGAAGCTGGCTTTGACGTGCGCGACGCTGCAGCCGGACCCATCTTCCGCTGAGGAGGCCGAGGTGAAGTTCAAGGCCCAAGCGGTATAACCCCTACATAACCCCTATATTACCCAACATAACCCTATGTAACCCCTATAAAACCCTATATGACCCCTAGTAACCCCTATGTTATCCTGTATCATCCCTATATAACCCTGTATTATCCCTGTATTACCGCATCCTGCCACCGCTGCACGGACAAGCACTCCTCGAGCTCCGCGCCCTCGACAGCTACTGGCTTAAGTGGTGGAGGCACTGGCCATGCGGTTTAGGGTTTAGGGATTAGGGTTTAGGGATTATAGGGTTTAGGGTTTAGGGTTTGGGGATTAGGGTTTAGGGATTAAGGGTTTAGGGTTTAGTAAACCCTGATGCCCTGCAAGACTTGGCGTGAGATACAGTTCAGGCAAGTTCAAGGCGAGCCACAGCCATGAACCCAAGGCTCTGTAAATACGCGATAAGACCTGGCACTATAAACACACCCCTAAGCCCCTTAACACCCCAAATTCTCAAACCCTGAACCCTAAACACTAAACCCCAGATTCCCCAAACCCTAAACCCTAAACCCCAGATTCCCCAAACCCTAAACCCTAAACCTCAATTCCCACATTCCCGAAACCCACTCAAAAAAAAATGAGCCGAGAGGTATGCCTAAGGGTACCCTGGTTTAGGGATTAGGGTTCAGGGTTTAGGGATTAGGGATTCGGGTTTAGGGTTCAGGGATTAGGGTTCAGGGTTAAGGGTATAGGGTATAGGTATAGGGTCAGGCTCCAGAAGCCCTCAACCTAAGGTACTGCCAGCACCAGATAACAGCGATTAAGCTTTCAGGTTTAGGGTTGAGAGTTTGGGGTTTGATGTTAAGGGTCATATTCAGGGCTTTGTATATACACGCTATAATTCCTTTCTAGCTGCTACTGTCAGGGGTCAGTAAGCAACCTCAATCCTATAACCCCCCAAAATCTCCAAAACGCTAACACCCAAACCCTAAATCCGAATGCTCCAACCTCCCTCTCATGAGCTAACCACAAACCCTAAACCCTAAAAGTGTTAAGGTTTAGGGTTCAGCACCCCTTCCACATTATCCCTTTCCCTCCCAGATTTAGCCTGTCAAAAAAGTTATCTGTATAGACCCCCAGATCCCCATATACCCCATATTCTATCTACTTAGGGGGCCTATAACCATGTTTAATTACTCAACGAACAACCTGAAAGGGTGTGGTAGGGGATCCTGCGACCCCAGTAATGCAACGACTGCGGTAAGGGGGCCCTATGAGTCACTACGCGCTTTAGGGTTTAGGGTTTGGGGTTTAGGGTTCATAAGTCATGAAGTGAACAGTCTGAGTAGTTTGGGGCTTGAAACAAACATGGATTCCAAATACGCTTGGGGCCTAAATACCTACCAATACGATTTTAGGGTCTATTAAAGATACCTTATACTATAATTTCACAGAGAATATGGAACTTTTATACATGGTCGCTATTTAGGCCCCGTAGCAGTGCCTTTGCAGGTTCCATGCTCACCTGCTATTAGCTCAGCATACGGGTGAATCTCTGATTTCGCTAACACAAAAAATACTTTGACCACGGAAGCCCCACCTAAAAACCAAGAACCGACCAACCCCCTAAACCCTGAACCGTTCGTTTGATTGGGGCGCAAGGGCTCCCAGCGACCTAAATATTAGGTTACTGGGCTATGTAACTATATAGAACCCAGAACCCGTTTCTAAGGTTGAAACCACGTAGCCCTAGTATGGGCCCTTAACCTTGGGGTCGTTCTTATACCTACTATATACCCTTTTTGTACCCTTGAGGGTCCCTAGAATCCCCCTACCAGGCCTAAGGGCCCATACTAGGGGCTCCTACACCATTATTTAGGTGAAAGGGAGCCTTGGACCTAAACCCTAAACCCTCAACCCTAAACCCTCAACCCTAAACCCTCAACCCTCAACCCTAAACCCTAAACCCTCAACCCTAAACCCTCAACCCTCAACCCTAAACCCTCTTCCAAACTTGCGGCCTTC
>CAJNIZ010007903.1:0-29752 GCA_905231905.1 Symbiodinium pilosum
GGGTTCTTGGACCCTTAGGGTTACCAGGATGCCAGGATGCCAGCCTGTTGCGGCTCTAGGGACTGCGAGGGGACTGGGCAGAGGTTATACAATATCTGGGTTTTAAGGAACTTAAATTAANNNNATTGGGGAAGCCCTATTATTTATTATATATACCCATTACGGTAACTTAATTTAAGTTCCTTAACAGCAACCCAGATATGCGGGGATGCTTCGACGAAACCCCTTGGAAGTCTGAGCAAGAACGGGGCACGACAAAATCGAGCTCTTTAATGCTTTTAATGATCAGATGATGGAATTTACGCGAGCATTCCATTCTGTAGTTCTACCAGTCGTCCAAAAACAGCCCCACCCCGTAGTGTGGTCCTCTCAAAAAATATGTACCTAACACCGGAGCCAGAATCTGGGCTGTGTGAAGCGCTTGGGGCACGACCTGCAGCTCTGGATCCTTGTACTTGCGGTAGTCCCAACCCGCAACAAACCACTCCGCAACACAAACTGAAGCCCGGAAAAGTTCTTCCTTGCAAATCCTTGCAATAATCAGGACTTTTCACTGCCCGCCGATGCTGTTTAACACGAGGGGCACGCAATGATTTTGTCTTTACCCACAGGAGACGTGTCCTCGACTTGTAGAGGGATATAGGTTGAGTGTTTAAGGGCCATCGCCATTGAACCTGAATCAAATAAAGCATACTCCTCAATTGGGGCTGATAAGCCTGTAATTAGCTATTGTTGGGGAGCGGGGGTCCACAGAATAAGACGAAGCAGGATGTGGTGACAACAAGGTCAGAGCAAAGAAGCCCTTGAGCCCATAGATACCCCTAAATAGTAGCTTCCATTTCCTCTTCCATTATTCCTATATATAAGCCCTACATAACCCCAGATAACTCGATATAACCCCCTACATAACCCAGGATCCCTACCTGCCCAAGACCCGTGGGCATGCCCCAAAGCACCCAAAGGCCAAAATCTACACCCTACATTGGTTACATGTTACTCCTGAAAACACTACATGAGCTATAGTCTAAACTCCTAGTATCACCCTATAGTAGTCCCCTATATAGACCCCTATATAACCCTCTTTAAGGAATATAGACTATAGTTCACATGAAGGTTACACATCCTTTGACCAAAATCACTGCTTCACTTCAACTCCGGAAACTTGGCCCGTTTTGGCCAAGACCGGGTTCAGGTCTTCCCCAGGAAGGACGGTTCTTGGGATATCCGTTTTGCGTTTAGGGCTCATGGTTTAGAATTGAAAGCCGGGAGATTTGGCCATAAACGACTTGAGGTCAGTTCAGGTCAAGAGTTACTGGCGTTGAGGTTTTGGATTCCGCAGCTTCAGGTGATACGGCTTGGGAATGGAGCAGTGTTTGGCTCCTTCTTTTGGCCTTCCTAGGAAAAGCAAAGCACAGGTACACCGTGTGCCTGCTCCTGGGTGGTGAAACTTCTATTCCAGGGTTTCAGGTTTCAAGGTTGGGCCTTCATGCAATTTGAAGCTGAACCACGAGAGGACCTAATCGCTTGAAACCTGGTGTTTATCAGGAGCAGGCACGCCCCACGTTGGCCGGGTGGGGTCTCTTTCTACCGGGCTGCTGGCCTCTTCCAGCTGCGACAAACTTTGGACTTGGTGATTTGGGGCTGCCGGGGTTACGTCTGGGTGCAGGGCCTTGAAGTCTTAGGTTCCGGGCTGGGCTCAGAATTTCTGGATCACTAGGTGGAGCCTTTATGGCTGGTTGACTCAAACCAGAATTGAGTGCGGCCACGGCCATGGACAGTTCTCGCATGTTCAAGAGCGAATCAGCATCAAGTGCATGAGCTGGGGGCTAGGATGCAAAGCTTGGGCCTCCGGCCCCTCAAGCATTCCAGACCCTTCGTGGTCAACTGAGCTCTTGAAGGAAGTAACTACAAACCTATACGTGTCTAAACCATGGTTTAAGCCTTGCACGACGCTGCGAAGGCTACTGCTGCTAAGGCATTTTGCAACTTCCCCACCCGGATGATTTTTATACGTAGCCCTGGGAGGGGCGCATCATCTTGAGAAGTCTTTGAGGCCAGAGTCTACCGGAGGTGATGGACATGGGCCCCTGACTACATTGCTCTCTTTCAAGATTTCGCATTTTGAGATGGCTTCTGAGTGCGTCATAGGAGGGGCGTTTTAAGAAGGCTACGACTGGGCTTTTCTGGTGGCAATATCAAATGTAGTCCAGGGCGATATTCTTTGACAGACGTCACCTGGCCACGTGTGCTCTTGCATCTTTATGCATCGGCATTGACCCGATCCTGATCCAGCTTCTGTCCTCCACCTTGTCACCTTGAACCCTCATCAGCCAAGCATTTGGCAAATAAGGCCCTTGTCGAACAGTTTTAAGTCTCGGGGAAACGGCATTAGCACTTTCCAAAGCAAGCAAAGAGAAGGTGCTTACAGTTCTGCACAAGGAGTCTGCGGTCATGAGAAACCTGACTGACTACGGGCACATCCTTGCGGGCCTTCTGTTTTGCGTTACGACTTAAACTGGACGCTGAGCAAACTCATCGGTACTTTCTCCGGCCTCTACAGCAAGGCGGCATAAATCGGGTTCCTGGATCCCTCTCCAGTATACTAGAGTGCTACAAACTGAAAAGATGAAAATCACTTTTGCCAATGCCGAAAGCACAGCCAGGCGCGAGGGCAATGCAAAAGGGGATGCGCAGTTTTTTGCAGGTGCTTTCAGTGGTCATGCATTGGGACGCGGCACACCCCTTGAGAACACCAAATCTCTGCGCATGTTCAGAGAAGCCGACTTGTAATATAGCTGGCTTGAAGAACGGAGCTGCTCTAGAGGTTGAGGACATGCGGCGTAGAGTTGATAAGAGGAGACAGAACTCGCAAAACGCTACTAGGGTCGTCCGTGCAGAGTCTCAGAGAGCCCCAGCCCAGACCCCCAGCCCCAAACCCTGAAAAATCTAAACTCAATGCTCGGAATCCATACCCTTGTAAGCCTCATTATCTTTTCAACACTTCAGCTTCCGAGCGCAGCACAACAATTACGAAAGCCGCATGCAGTATGGGGTCTTGTATGACTATAGTGTGGGATCCTTATACTCGAGACCATAATACTCTTCTTAGCGTAAGTGAGGGCAGCCTCTGCTTGAGATCCCTCTCTGATTCTCAGGGATAGCCTCAATCGGGATATGAGATAGACTCCGTCTTCCTTCCTTTACACCTATAGGAAGGACAGTATGGATGCTAGCGGATCCCGAGGCGTCACCTAGGGACTCGAGGCCCAGAACGTGCGCACCCCGAGGAAAGTAATTACAGCAGGAACTGCAAGGCAGACGGCTCTCATTTCCTCATCAACATCGAATTGGATGCCGAGCTATTGCCTGAACAGATGGGGTAGCCCGAGTCGAGGAAGGGAATCAGGTTTCTGGGTTGACGGCTTCTGACTTGCACTTGCACAAGAACTGGTAAGGGGATGCGGCGAAACTATTGGTCCGTATCGTGCATTTTCCGGTATTTAGGGCTGAAAACGGAAAGCATGTTGAGAGATTCAAATTCATGCAATTTCCATGGAACCCTCGTGTTTCTGAGGTTGCTTCTACCAAGTACCAAACCAAACCCCAAGACTGCTGAACGCTGAAAGCAAAAGCCCTGAGCCCCTATAGTCCTGAAGCGCTGAGCCATATGCATACAACCCTAAACCCCCAAAGCCCAAAACCGCGAACACTGCATCAACCCTGCACCCCAAACCCCCTATAATACACTATGATA
Source organism: Symbiodinium pilosum (assembly GCA_905231905.1). NCBI lineage: Eukaryota > Dinophyceae > Suessiales > Symbiodiniaceae > Symbiodinium > Symbiodinium pilosum. The sequence continues at coordinate 3,755 of CAJNIZ010007903.1, forward strand.
TACTGTAATACATACTATAGCATGCTATAATATACTATACTTCCCTCCCAAAGGCCGTGAGGGCGCCTGGGCGTGAGGCCGGGGAGCGGCCAGTGGTGCCCTCCCGCTCCAGGGCCTCCCTGGGCAGAGGGCTTGAAACTCTTTGGGGGAGGGTTAGGGGCGTTAGGGTGCATGGAATTTCGGGTTTGCGGTCTACTGTTTGGAGTTTGGGGCTTTTAAGCTTCAGGACTTAGGCTTAGGGCTTGGGTTTTTAAGGCTCAAGGTTCGTTACCTGATTAGTAAGTTACATGGGTGTTGTGCCAGGCTTGCAGATGTGTTCGGAAGGGATCTTCAGGTGGTGTTATGGGCTAAGCGTCTAATTACGGGGCTTGTCGGGTGTAGGTATAGAGGCCAGGTGGAACATCCAGGCGCTTTTAGGATCTGATGGGAAGATGATCTTGATGTTGATGTCGCTGCTAAGGAAGACAAAGACGAAAATCAAATTACAACTAATTATGACGACATTCAAATAAGTCTTGGTGACAGGTTTGGTGGTCGGAAACCATGATCCTGGTCCCAGCGACCGTTGATGCAGAGCTGCTGCTGTCAAGTGGACTGGCGAAAGCTAACGCTTAAAGATGTCTGCTGCTGGCTTCCTGGTTCCAAGAATGTTCATGTGTCAAGGCTTGAGGAGATGGGGCGTGTGTTGATGTATCTTTCATTTGAAGTAAATGCAAATGTATTATCCAAACTGCTCCATCTGGCGATCCATTCCAAAGGGCCTCATCTGGTCTGCCTGCGCTCGTTGAAGGCGATCCTTCAAGGATCTTACATTATTTTGGTTTTTGGTTGCGGGGTGACGGGTAGGGATTGGGGACTTAGCAAATCCAAGGACTAAGGAGAACTCCCATGGCACGAGCCTCTGAGACCTTCAGGAGCCTACACGACTTTGATCGCAATGTCTGTGAAGGTTCCATGACTGAAACGGTTAGCATGGCACTACTTACAAGCTTGCTGATTAAGATCAAGGTACTCCTACATCTGAAGCTCCGAGCCTAAAATCTGCTCCACCCTCAACCCGCTTCGCATTCTGGCTCTTCGAATTTTGACCATCCAAGGATTTGAGGCAAGGCCTTTCTGATACTTTCTCCAGATCTCTGGTTTGTGATAACCTTCAAAACTTCCATGCAATGCTGAGGTTAGGATGTCGACCCAGACTTGGCCCCCACAGCATGTTCTCATGAGGCAGGATGACAAAAGATGCTGGGGATTCGTCTGTGGTGGGACTGCATGCATTCAAGGCTTTCCATCCAACGCTAGGCACTCAATGTGCACAATAAGGATGCGAAAGGGCTTACTGACTACGCCCTCAGGTCATGTTCATTCAGGTGAAGCTACAAGAGACACGGCTCGCAAGCCCGCCACTTCTAGAATCCGGCAGCGCTGGCTTGAAGCTGCTACAGCTGGTGAAGAGTTGCAGTTGCAGTCCTCCTCCTCCATGCGGATGCGCATGCCATTCACTAGGCCTGAGGAAGCGGATGTAGATTCAGGGCGAGTGAAAAGGCTCTCGGGCTATGGATTAGGGCCTACAGACCTTGAGCGGTTGAGGTTTGCCTGGGGAGGCTTGACAGACCCTCCAGCGGGCGTCAAACCGAAATAAGCTCGAAGAGCGGATGCCCACAAACCCCTGATCTCCTCTTGTCCACTTTAACAGATCCTGACTGCTGGACCGCTCTGCCTTACGAATCACAGTGAGGACAGGACCCCCTGCAGTTGGCAGTGAGGCTGTACACTGCTCATTGGAAGTTGCAGGCATCTCAACTCGACAGGCCGCATGCGTGCCCGAACATGCCAAGCTTCACGTTGATCCACTTCCGACCCCTGACCTCGTATACAAGAATATGTGAGCCGAACCGCCAGACTTGTTCTGCAGCAGATGAACGGAATCCTGGTAGGACATCAAAGTGTTGGAAAAACAGGGGCCCGCGGTCAACCCTTAAAGAAAATGGTCTCAGGCATGCGAGTCTTGACAAGGGACTAGCTCAACAAACAAAAACTTGAGAAACAAAGTTCTGGCAACTCCTCCAGCAGCATCGCAGGTCTGTCCCTCCCCAATTTAAAAAAAGTCACGCCTGCACTGCATCCCTCAACTCCAATCAGCCAGGACTGGTGTACAGCTTACGAATGCGCTTCGGAAAAATCATGCCCTAAGGGCGCCGCAAGTGTAGAAGTCCACAGGGTCCAGCTCATTGTCACCATCGGTGTCCTAGTCGCATGCCCTTCACAAGAGAACCTCTACCAATGATGGCAAGACAGCACCTATTGGGGATTGGCGGTATGTGGGAAGCAATTATTAACTTGTGGAAGGCAAGTTCTTACTAATGCAAGGTCAAGGTGGGCCAACTAGTCTAAGCCTCCCAGATAATTAGCCACGATCAAGCGCTAAGCTTTACCCAAAAACATAACCGCAGTTTTGTGGACCACTTCCTTCCCTGTGGAAGGGATGAGGGCTTAACTGTTTCGGTTTGAACCTTTATCCCTGCTATGAAGCAACCATCCAAGACCGTGATCTCTTTGCAAGCTTTTCAATGACTGAGCAGTAGATTAGTGGCTGGGATGCGACCCCCTTCTGGGATGGGATGTTGCAAGGGAACGGTCTACCATAACAGGATGGGAAGGGGTCTACCCTCGCGAGACTTTGAGTACGCTTCTCTTGGCCAAGGCTTGTCGCGTCATCCGAATGGGCTCCGACCCTCTAGACCCCGAACCAGGGTTTCAGTCACGAAAAGCACATTCCATAAGGTGCCACACCACATCCCGCATCGCAACGGAATCCTTGAGGGCCTACGACCACAAAAGAAAGCGTATAAGCTGCACGTATACACAATCCAGATCTTCACACAGGACTTTCCAGCCGCGGATCCAACGTACTCAACATTGCCTGAATCTCCTGCGGTGTCCTCGGTGGCTCGTGGGGGCATATGAAAACACAATGGCTCTCGAATACGTATCGCAGGTTGAGTTCTGCTCATGGCTTTGGACTCTGAATGCAAGGTGTATACTGTAGCACTTTTCTGAAGGGCAATGAGGGGAGTATCGGGCCCTCGTGGGTCTACAACACCAGCATAGCTGAACTGAGCAGAATCCTTTGCATGACTGAAGTGGTAGAACATCGCAACAATTGCCATGCGAATTAGAGAAGACTACTCAAGTTAGCTGATGGCACCACCTGGGCTTTCGAACCCTCGCGGACTTGTACACTTAAGCCTTAGAGTCCCCGACTTTGAGTGTCTAAGCCCGTATCTGCAAGTCAAACCCAGAGCTGTGAGGCGCCGCGCTGAGCCCTAACACCCTGAAACTGAGACCTTCTAAACCTTGGGACGGGAACCCAATGGCTCACTCACTTAACCCCACAAAGCTCAACACCCTACCTTTGCAGGCATTCGCAGGGACAACTTGTAGGGACAGTAGGGAGCAAATGAGGCGAATACTTCCTCGTCCAGCCAACGGCACAGCACCTAGAATGGCAAAGTGAGAGATGAACAAAGCCATAATCATTAATCAACACATGGTTGTCGCCACGGGTCTCTTTGGCCCCAATTATTCGCGCAACGTTCTGCATATTCTCGAAGGAGATGGTTCCTGTATGCAGGCACGGGCTTGTGCATCGAGTTGGGCTTTGGAATGCGAAGGCCTTGAGGTGCTGGGGTTTCAAAACTCTGGGGAAGGGTTGAGGGCAACGTGAAGGTTGAATGCTTTGGGGATTTAGTGCTTCAGGCTGAGGTGTTTAGAGCTTACATAGGTATTACCAAGGGGATCCTCGCAGTTGGGGGGGGGATGGTCACCTCGGGAGTATGTAGATCTGTGAAGATCGGATGAAAAACCATGCTTGTTCGCTACCACACGTATGATGCGGGCAGGAAACAGGAATGGAAGTTTTGAAGCTGCTTGCAGGAGCGCTGTCCAGCTGTCCCAGCAGCAGCAACAGCAGCAGCATCAACACCCAATGGCAGGTGCCAGCAGGCCACTAGATGTAAAACTTGTGGTTCACATCCTGAAGACCCTGATGTCTTCCTCAGGTTGTCTTTGCAGCTCTGCTGCGCCGTCTCCCGCATTTCCCGTGCAGGCGTCCAGCTTTCCATACAACACCCCAAGTGAATGACAACCTGAACCCTGCCAAGCTTTGAAGCCTGTGGAGTCGTTGTCAAAGAGCTCGAAGATACCCATGATGTCATCGACCTTGCCAGGGAGTAGTTTCAGGTTTTGGTCAATTGGGGTTACTCCCAGTCAGCACTGGTCATGTGTAGGGAGCGTCCCAAGATGCTTGAGTTTGAGCCGTGCACCAACCACCTTATGTAGCTGTTTCATGTACTTTTGAATTTCCCCATTCCATACAAAACCCTATAGATTATGCAGCATTCCCTGTACAACTTCAAGTGCTATACAGTAGCTCAGGAAACCATCAACCAACCCGAACCACGAGTCCCAAGTGCCACTCAGGAGGCAAAGGCACACATTGAAAAAGGGATTCCAACCTGTGGGCCTCAACCCTACCAAAACCAAAGAGCACATGGTTCCTGAAGCCCTGAAGCGCCAGGATTCCTACAGAGACTTCGAATCAGCTAGGCCTTGTGAGGGTTGGGGGAAGTTGATGGCCAAAACTCTCCTTCAAACACTCTTCAAGCCCTGCAGCAGCTTCAGATGCCTTGAGCACACCAGAAAGGCTTTTGAGAATCTCCGATAGATGACTAGGGCAGATTCTGAAAGGACTTCCAAAGGATCCGCCAATGTGAAAAAACCTTGGAAGGGAATTTTTGAAGAATCCCAGGAGGTTGTTAGATGGCCTGTCCTCTCTGAGAGACCAACAGAAATCAGACCCGAATCACTAGGTATCTCAGCCCGAGCCTTGTCAGCAGGACTGAGCTTCGCAGTCATTCTCCTGCACAACACGACAAGCATTTCGTGCTTTAGAGGTTTGGGCGTCGGGTTCAGGATTCTGGCCCAGAGTCTAGGACTTCGGTTGAGGGCTTGGGGTGTGAAGGCATGGGCCTTTGCGTCTAGAATAGCCTGCGCCAGAGGGCTTCGCCTTCGGAGCTTCTTCTCTTGGGAAGAGTTATAATACATGCGGGGTAAGAGCGTGCTCGACCAAAAGCCGTGAAACAGGATGTGCGGCTGGGGACTATAGGTTTAGGAGCGTGATCCGCAGGAGGGATTCAGACCTCCACATTCCCCGAACCAGGCCTGCTAGCAGGGAAGCTTGTTGCTAGCAGCTCGCACCGGTGCTCAGACTTGAAATTTGAAGATTGTTGCTTTCAAGCCTTTCCAGATCCTCTACGTCGGCCGGTAGAAGAAGAACATGAGAGTGGGTCAAGGGACCAGAAAGGCATCGCAAGGGATTATCATCAAGTGCCTTAAAAACCCTTTGAAGCCAACCTCCTCAACCAGCACCGGCAAATCACGAAAACAAGGAGTTCAACCATCCCCCCCAGGTCTTGAAGAACTCGTCGAAGTTAATCTTGTCGGTACCCAACAGCACGCTGATGTTCTCCTGCTGCCAAGCTGTGGGACAGCCTATGGAATGTACTTCGGGTCTACAGGGTTAGCAACTAGTCCTAAACTTGGCGGGTGCTCAAGAAGAAGATGGAGGTGCCTAAGGCCTTACGTACTGGACGAAATGCGTGACTTCTGGGTTTCGCAGAATTTAATTTTGTGTTGATAGAGCAGATGACTAAAAGCTTGGAAACATCCAGCATTGAGAAGCCACAGCTTCTAGGGCAGCTGCCACGACGTATATGTATGTCTATACATATATATATATGTAGTTTTTACCTTCTTAGATCTCTGTACACTTCTACGTATACATACATGCATGCACGTGTATAACCCAAACGTACATAAGTCACATCACAAAATTCATGTTATTCAATAAATGCCGCCTGCAGAAAGGGAGCAGGTGAACAAACACATTGTGAGAACTCCCCAGACATCAGCCAGGGCTCCTCCATGGGAATGCCCAGGGCTACCGCTGCTCCTTGCAACCTTGGAGAGGGCTCGGGGCTTGGGGCAAATAAAAGGGTGCAGAGCTGGAACTGTGTAGGAGCAGTTTGGCAGGGGCTTTGGTTATCCAGGTCTTGGCCTGGGATCATCCGAACTTGTGTACTCGCAAAGCAAACAAAAGCCTAAGCCCTAACCCTGGAGGTAGAAGTGTTGTATTATCCTATGGCTGGAAGGAAGCCAGCTGTTGCAACGCAAGAGCCTTCGATATACGAGCGGACCTCTGCTTCAGTTGCCTAGTCGGTAGTCCTTGTGCAAGCCCGAAGAAATGATGTTAGACAGATCCATCACGTCCTGGACTACTCGTCACATGCCTGATGTAAACTAGTAAGGGCTTAGAAGCAAAGGGTACAAGTCCCATGGGGTGGGCCTATGAAAGGCTCTTCCGCACAGTAGGCAACTCATCCGCTGGGTCCGAATCCACCCTGACTCGCTCAGTAGAACTGTACGAAGTCCTCGACATGTGGCAGGTCCTCCGCCAACAGCTGATTGCAGAGACCAAGAAGCCCTCTGAAATGCGGGGGCCTGCATGCCCCCGGTGCAGGAGCGTTCTCAACTCAGCAACTGCCGGTGAAACTCAAGGTCACCTTATTCGAGGGACATTGGCTATCGACGCACTATTTCGAACCCCATACCATAAACCCCAGCCTGTAGAAATTGAGACTATGCCAGACTTATGAAATCATTATCCATGGAACTCCTCAGCATCGATCACGCCGCTGTTGTCCTGCAGATGTCACTCCGCGTATGGTCTCTAAAATACTTCTAGAAGCTACCAGTATGGGAGAGAAATGAGGAGGGAAGGAAAGAAGGGAAGGAGGGAAGGAGGGAAGAAAGGAGTTACTGTGGAAAAAGGCAAGTGCAAGCAAGCCGAATGAGCCTCAACACACTGGAGGGCCTCAACTTGGCCCCAAATCTCTTACAGCTCGGAAGCCTGGACTGCCCAAGCTTCGGGCCTCGTCGATCATGTCAAAAGCTCGCTTCATGTCCATTACCTGCGACACAGGCGCCTGGGGATAGAGGGGGGCCCGAGGTACTCTTTGCCCAAACAATTGCAAAAGTAGATTTCTCGAGAATATGGAAGCTGCTGTATCAAGTCCTTGTAGCCCTCTACATTGCTCATCAAATCATGTTGCGCCTCGTGCACTGTGATCTCGCCCGGGACGCAATAGGGCGATGGATCGAAAGAAGCCATGACTCTGAGTCCTTGGGACTTGCATTAAGGATTTTGGGCTTAGGGCGGGACATTGCGGAGGGTCATGGTACAGGAATATAGACGTGGCGCATAGAAAAGTATGCAACACGTAGGGAAACTAAACGCAGAAATAATTATCAACATTGGCGTTCGCAAGGGGGGTTTGAGCTCTGGGTCTCTCGAAGGCTCAGGATTTAAGAGGTGATGACAGCTGCATCAGGGTGCGTTGTAGGGTATATCACAACCCCGAACCCTCCCAACCTCAGCCAAAAACATCTCAAATTTGGAAGCGCTACAGCTTCCAACCCTCTACGCTCAAAGCCTGCACACGCAAACCCCAACCCTTGCAGCCACACCCACACAAGTCAACCAGCTACGTCAGGCCAAGTAGGTCGGCGACCCAGGTCCAGGCCGCTTGCGAGCGTGAAAAAAAGGCTTGGCGTCCGAGGGTTCTTCCTCCCTTTTGAGCCGGAAGAAAACATTGGGCATATGCTTTCGGAGGTCTAGAATTCAGAGTTGCAGCTACAAAAAAATCATGTTCACCACAGACGACGCATTTCAGCCTTCCTTCCTGGTCTAGCTCTAGCTACTGTGCAAAAGCGTGTTCCTCTGCAAAACATCCAACCCAATTGGGATCAGGATTTCTGAGACTCTGCAATTTGCCGATAAGCGATTGTCATGAGAAGCCTGTTCTTTCGTGGTGTGCCTTTCGTGGCATGAGAAGCCTGTAGTCAACAGCCTGCAAAGCTCACCTGGTGGCTAAATTGAAGTGCCTCAACCGCAGGGTCCAAATCCTGAAGCCGCAAACGCCGACACAAAATGCCGCTGCCATAGGCAGAGGCAGGAAGTCTCTTTTCAGTATGGAAGTCGTGACGTCTAAACTCCAGCTTTACTTCCGGCTGGTCGACCTAGCAGTCCTCACACCAAAACTAGAATTCGCATCCTGCCGAACACCTCCAAAACAAGATGACAGAACCCCCAAAATGATGCTCTACTCTAGAAATCGCGTTTTGCCACTTATTCCGACTTAGGAATTAGGTTCAAAACATGCCTGGGTATTGGCAGCGAATGGCTCATGGGAAGCAGCACAGACCCCCTCACAGTTGAAACAACCAAGATTGTGGGGTTGCTGAACAAAACTTTGCTACAACCTACGGACGATTTCGATGCCCTGCACTAGTCGGGATTCAAGATTAACGCCGAATCTAGCGCAATCGTCTATTTCCAACTCTTCTAGCACTGACCCAGCCTCCTCCTCCACCTCCGCCTCCCTTGTCGCCACCCCATCCGCCTCCCTTCCTCAGGGCATGGGATCCAAGAACTTGCGGAATCTACATTCCCCCCACAAACACCGAACCCAATAGAAGGAGATCCGCTTTCTTGGGGGGGTCCATGCTGGTGGAATGAAACGAATGAGATTTGCAGGACTTGGGTTTTAGGGCTGAAGCTCATCCACGGATCCCTACTCGGTCATGAAATGGCAGGTGCCAAGAATTTGCACCAATGCTTCTGCCCTCAACCACACATGCCAAAATGTCTCACAACCATGACAAGACGCCCCGATAGCAGCAACAAAAAAGTATGACTTTCAAGCTGTGAGATATGCCCAGACCGTTTTCAGGCCTATGAAGTCCTTGGTCACGTAGCATCCTTGCCACACCCATATCAGAAAAACCTGCAAAGAAGGCTGCCAAGCTGCTCCCAGCCACCGCCGCCTCCTCTACCTGTCAGCCACAAGAAATAAAGTGGGTGGCAAGTTAGCTAGATGAGTCGGCCAAGGCTCTCAAAAGGCCTAGCACCTGAAGCGCACTGACACAAGATCGCCAAGCAAGATATCGGCAAGTGCGTAGATTTGGTGTAAACAGTGTAAGGGCCTCGGGCTTTGGGAGTCATACATCGCCGGGATTGGATCCTAGTCTCAAATCACAGCACTTCAGTCTCAAGTAGGTTCTGCGGCCTGAGCAACCACACCCAACAGCTGCCCCTGAAGCTGAATGCTGGACCCTTTACACGCAGACCCCTGATGACAGTCAAACTCATGCTCAGGTAGGCTGATGACCCGCTGCTCGAGACTTCGAGATATGGTTGACAAACACCATGGGTGGCTCCAAGACAGGAAGATGCATAGGGCCGGATTGGGAACCCAGATGCGCAAACAGTGAAAACATCTGTAAAAACTCACCAGCGAAAACCTAGTTCCAGGCTTAAATACTGCTCCGAGGCCCACTTCCAACTTCTTCGGGCCTCGGCCACGACCCCAGCCGCCTCCATCACCCCCTGCGTGGCGCGTTGTTAGTGTTGCTTTCAAGGTTTTGGAGTTTTAACGGTTTGGGTATAAGCTTGAGGGCGTAAGATTTTTAGAGGCTCAGGGTTTAAGGTGCGGAGGTTCGGGTTGTAGCCTTGCGCGGTCTTTTTTGGCTACGCTGGGCTTCGCTTTTTATGGCTGAGTCGGGGGAAGTCCTAAAGCAGTGCCAGGAATGAGTGGGAATACAGGCTTCAGCAACTGACAAAGGCCCTACCGGAAGAGATGGCCGAATAGTTCTCACTGAAACATGGATCCTGCACAGAAGACTTGCTTCAGAGAGTCGGAACTTATGGTTGCCCTGGGTAGGTGCCCGACAGCGCAGGGGCTGCTGAGGTTTTGCTGTATTCCTGAGTGAATGAACTGTTACTTCAGCTTCTGACTACCTCAGCTTTGGCCGCTCATGCTATAATAAGGGCTAGTACCATGACTATGCCCGTAAAGAGACATGCTGCTTATTGGTTGGAGACATGAATTCACGCGTTCGTGCGCGAACCACTTTATGACCCTGCATACAGATTTGCAGCACGACGCGCGTTGCAGCTGCTTGAAGGCCAATCGCCTGAACCCTGGACATCAAGTCTGCAAGCCCCGAGCTTGATCTTCGGAACCAAGGCCCTACTCATCCATACCCAGAGGCGTGAGCCCAAGACACATCATCAACCCAAGGCGCCATACTTTCGAATCCCCTCAGCTTTTGTGATTCAGATTCCCTTGCCGACCTCCTCCCCAGTTGCCGCCTCCGCCTCCGCCCCAGTTGCCTCCTGCAGCTGCTTCAGCAGAACTAATTGAATTGAATCTCCAGTTTCCAGTCCTAAGGGTTTGAGCTTTGGATAGCTTGGTGTTTGACGATTAGGGACACGGGTTCTAGAGGCTTGTGATGTCCAACTTCATGTTCATGGGGCACTTCGCCCTACAAGCTAAGGGCAAATCGTATAAGAAAAGCTACCGAGTCTGCGAATGGACTCAAAATTTGAAATGTTCTTAGGAGACGTGGACGTATCAGAGCAGATTTGCAGCGGCAGCTAGAACAATGCTTTTGGCCAGCATCTTCCGCTGAACCCCTGAGTTTCTAGCACTCCCTTTGATCATTCTTCTCCATAACCCGCTTGCCTTCCTTACGCCTAACCACGCCGGCCTCGCGAGCCAATGATGTCCATGATTCGACCCCTGGCTTCGCGGACGCTGTCCTGGCAAGCGATTGGCCCAATATGTAAAATTTAGTGCTTGGGACTTGGGATGAAACCTGAGCTAGGCCCCTGACAAGTGACAGAGTACAATGACGGCCACCTCAGCCCGATGCCTTGAGCCTGCTGTTACTCCCGTACCCTCCAGAATGTTCCCACACTATCCTGTGCGCAAAACGCGTGCCTCCCAAACAAGCTTCAGATAACTTAGGACCCTCAGAGCTCAACTCTGCAGAGTGCTCCCGCAAAAAAAACACTACCAGTCAAAACAGCGCAAGAGCCAGAGAAGACCTTCTTCCAAATGCCAGACCCCACCGCCGAAACCCCGAGCCTCTTTACCAGAGATGGTTACCCGCTGGTTGTCAGCGTCCACATCGATGCGAGCCTACACTGCGTCTTGGAGGACTGCAGTGTTCTAATTGGCCAAGAGCTTTCTAACCAACCCCAAAGATAGTTTTCAATTTGCGAAGGATCGGGATTGAACGGGATGAGCTCGTGGGTTCTTAAGTCTGCATGGCAGACAACAGGGCCGAAAGCCTCCTTTAGAACGAGCTGCCATGCTCACCTTGCCATACCCTCGCAGCTCAGCTCGCAAGTCATCAAACTTAAACAAAAGCACTAAACCCCCAACCCTAAAACCTTTCAACTATGAACCAACGAACCTGCAACACGTGCATGTTTCTACTGGCAGAAGCTCAGTGGATTGAGGTCTGCCTTCAGAATTCGGCTGTTTACACCTAAGGACAACAGCAACCACAATGATGATAGCGGAAGACTCATTACAGACATGGAACGTGTATGAGCCTCGGCAAGATCTATACTGTTGCTGTAATGTCTGCGCCGGAAAGCTCTCACCCCGCTAGACGACTTGCCTCCCGGCTAAACCCCACTGCTCACTATGAAGACAGTCACCTTGCAGCCATACAGACATCATCTCGCACGATTATCTAAGAAAAGAAACATAACAAGCCTATGGACGTTGCCGAAATGTGGGAAACGGGAAACCCACAGTCGGAAGCCTGCGTTGAGGTCTGCAGCTCACGGATGGTGGAGCCGCCTACGATGTCATCCGCGGAATTAGGCGCCCCAAACACGATCAGCGACCAACCAAGCAAAGTCGCAAGTGTAGCCCCGTTGAGAATTGCAGTTGCCACATCTGTGAAGCCGCGAAGCCCGAGATTTTAGAGGATGTTTGGCTGAAAGCTCATAGGAGTTCCGTTCAAGTGTACGCACAGGCTAGCGGTTGAAATCAAGAGGGGCTGACGTCATGGAATCTGGGGCACAGAAGCAAGAGCCAATGCCACCCATACGCAGGGATTGAAACCATCTGACACGGCTTCCCTGTATACTCTTGCGAAACTGTCGGTCTCCCTGCATGACACCCCACGACATTCATGGAAACCCCAACTTGGGAACAAAGAAAAACGATAGTCAAGGGCCACCTGCCAACACCGAGCAACACCAGGATGAGGGGCTTTCTGACGAAAGCTAGAGACCCTGTCTCTACCACCTTCCTGGAATCTTGCACGAATCATAGCCTACCGTTGAGCAAAGGCCGACCTAGAAAACACAAGCCCTAAAAAGTACATTACCCCCAAAAGCTCAAGCGCCAGCCTTTGCCGATGATTGCCCACGCGGACTCCCTTGTGGGCAGCTGGATCACAGCATGTTCACGGTCCTGAGCATCTAGAGGATTCAGACTTTGTCTTGGTAGCTGCACACCTCTTTTAGACCCAACGTACAAAGGCTATGAAGGACGCTATACCCCGATAAAATGTGACGAACCCTTGAAAGAGATCATTCCGGACTGAAGGATTGTCATACAATTGTGGGTGATACTATGGAGTCAAGCTCGTAAGTGACTCATAAGCTGAAATTGAACTGGATCTCCGGGAGGAATTTGGGTTCAGGATCTGATGATATGTAGGCCACTAATTACCGCTTTCGAGCTTCGAGTTCCAACACCTACAACTAGGAGAACTCCGCAAGCATCCTCATTCTGCCGTGCTTTGAATCCTTTCTGGCTTCTGTACCATATGGAAATTACAACATGCCCCTGCTTTGCCCTCAAACTGAACACTGCCCAGGCTCAGCTCACTTGACTTCTCACGGGATTCTTATCCCAGCGTACTGCCAGGAATTGGGCACTCTGCTCTTTGAATCTGTGCTGCCTGTAAACACACCAAAGTCTGTCCCCTAAATGCTCACGCATACTGCAGGATCCTGAACACCCAGCTAGGAGACCCAAACATTCACCCCAAGCCCCTGTAAGAACTGCACTATTTTAGACTGTTTGAGTCTAGCATACTTCTGACAATTACCACAAGCACGCTCTATGTCATTAATCACCCGAGCTCGCTGAGCTGCAAGCCCATCGCTGGAGTGAGTTCCGGATTCGGTTTCTGACTTGCTCGACAGACCTGCCGTGCTTTAGGGAGAGGAAGCATTTGAAATCGCTCTTCGACGTTTCTAACGAAAGAAAGCCCAAGAGAGCGAAAAGTCTCAAGGTTCAGTTCCCTCCGTTTAGCCCAGATTGTTTGATCCTGAGACATACGGCACCAAAACAAGAATTCACACTTCGAGGAAACCCCGAATCAAATCACAAAAAGCCAATCGACGGATATCGAGACACCCCCACAACCTGCACACAAGCATCGTCCAGGTTTCGATGTTACTCCCTCCCACACCCCCTAACGGCCCTTGCTCCATGGACCCTGGGTCCTGGGCACAACTTGGATAGCCGCCTAACCAGGAGAGCAACATTTCAAACACTCCGCAGGCCCTGACCACTCCGTCGAGTGCCAAGTAGGGCGGGTATATACCCCAAAACTCACCTGAACCACTCTATCCTAAACACTTACAGAAATTTCTTAACTTAGGCCTTTGCAAGGCTACAACGTCATATAGCTCCTACCGGAAAGATCCCGCAAACAACCCGACAATATTTGGACCCTGAACCCTGCTGGCCTGGGGTTGCCGCACATCCACATTGTGGCAGCTCCCCGGTCCTCCAAAACTCTACTTGAACTTTTTTGAAGCAGGGATAGCGGAAAGCAATCTTAGATCTTCACAGGGTGACCCCTAAGCAGTGTGTAGGGGTCAGTCTTTGAAACTCCCACTTTTCAGGGCCCGAAACTAGGTGGGAAGATACTGTGAGGGTTTTGGAGTCTTAGTGTGGTTGAGGGCTTTCGGTGTTGGAGCTAATTTCGTAGAAGGCGTTATGAAATATGTTTGGCTTTCTTGGGTGCTTTCCAGCTTGGAGGAGGCTGGCTTCCAAAGGTTCCGCTCAAAACAGCTTGAGAATGCAATCGGTGGTGGCTTCTTGGCTTCGGTTCCGCAGATTCGTGACAGTAAACCATGTAGTCTTGGAACTTGGGATGTCGTCTGTGGCGTCGTTTGCATGCGCTTTGGGGAGTCGAGCGTAGGTTTCCTGAAGTTGTAAAAGCTTATCCCCGCATGAAACTCTATTACATCGCCTATTCGCGGATGTTCATGAATCAGAAGGTGGGGCTTAAATGCTGGACGGGACGATGAACATGTTCGACTCTTATCCCGCAAACCCTGACACCCCTACCACCCGAACCCTGAAAACTCTGCCCCTGGCCGGGCTGAAAACCCAACAGCATCACAGCAATGCTAACACCAAAAAAGAGCAACCACAGAAGCGATAGCAAGACACCGCAGGCAACACCACCGCAACCGCCGCCGCCACCGCTGATGCTGACGTCGCCGGCATTGCCGCTACGATTTCAAAAGCTGAGCTACACCTTCATGATCATTGTGGAAGTTGTGCAAACCCAAAACCAGTTTCTCACTTCAAGACCCAGATCTCCAGAGCAATCACAGCGCCAGCGGACTGCAGGCGCATGAGCTCCTTCCCAGTTGAGGCATAGGGTGGAGTAGTGCGATTTGTGTTTTATTTTAAAAAAAAGCGGGGGTAGCGGGGAAAAGCAGGGCAAGGATTCTCAAGGCTTGGTTTCAGGTAGATTCAACGAGGCTTCTTGTGCGTGTAATTTAAGGGTCAGCGGCTGAAGATTTGAGATGTGGCCTTGAAGTCTAACTATCTTAAGTTTCATGGGTCAGGTTCAGATTTTACGGCTTCGGCGTGGACAATGCACAGCTGCTAGGGGGCTCAGCTCTTGCACTTGAGAATTCAGCAAGTTCCTGTGTCGGATCAAGATTCTACGGACTGGTCAACCTCCAATAACCTCCATTTCTTTGCAAGCTCTTGCACCCAAAATCACCGTGCTTATCCTGATTTCAGATCCTTCAGCCCCGACCCAGACCATGAACCCTAAGCTGGACGCAGCTCCAAGCCCTCCCGCGGGCTCAGGCATCCCAAAGCCTTTTAGCAAGCACCGAATCTGGAAACCTCCCGCAACTGGAGTTGTGTTGGCCGATCCCTACCGGATATGGTTGATCCCCAATCTTTCTTTCTGCCCTAAACACCAAGCGCCCTGAACATCCCACTTCCCAAGAGCATCATCCTGACCTAAAACCTTGAACCCTCAACCCTAAACACAAGCCGCTTGCAGCCCCACTATCCACTGAACCCGGCAGCTCCCGGTCATCGTCGCCGGCAATCCAATCGACCTCAAGAGTGTGCAGACGCTTGAGGGGTAGAGGCTTGGGTTTTCAGGATGTATTGGCTTGGGGATGAGGGTAATGGCTTAGGGTTGAGGGAATTCGTGTCAAGAGTTTAGAGCTCGCAGTGCTTAAGGGTTAGGGGGCACCATTCCTTGAAAGGATCCTGAAGAGGATTGAGTGTTGCAGGTGCGTTGTCTGAGTGGCAACCTACATGGATTGCTTCTTGTAGCCAGGACCGCTGTCTGGGCGTTGGGCTTTGGGCCTGAACATAAGTCAAGCTACCAATCTTCACACTCGCCCAAGACTACACGTGATCTCCGCCAGTATGCATGAAATCCATGACGCTTGACACCAGCGGGCCAGACATCAGCATGCAATATTCTGCCTCAAAAATGCAGTGCATCTAAGGGAAAACAGGACCCAACCACAACGAATCTTGCAAACTCGATGCTGCAAAGAGGAGGTAACACCTCATCCTTGCAGCAAATGGCACTAAAAATGTATATGTGAAGTGTAGACGGTGTAGTCTGCTCCACATAACAGAACATACATTTAGTTATTCAGCTGCTGCTTCGGGGCTCAGGGTCGCTGGCTAAGGTCAGAACGTAATAGAAGTGCTGGCTGAAAGTCCCAAGTTATTCATGACGGCTACTGTGGTGGGAAATCAAAAGAACCGTTCGGCATGCAGATTTCAGGTGCAGGGTGCAGTGGTTGTGATGTGTAGGATTGCATGGCAAGAAACCACTGCTTTGCGCTTACTTCCATGGAGCTTCCAACAAACGATAGCCTCTGGAAAGCCGAAAAGCTTTGAATTCAACAGCCCGACAGCCAGGCGCGGCACAGATTCCGGCGGCAACTCAATAGTGTCGCACTCCTAGCGTTAGGCGCTTCTTCAAGTTTGTGCTCCCTTGGGCGCCACCCAACTATGTCTTAACCACCAATTAGGATTTGGCGATTTGGCACAGTGGCTCAGGGTCTTTGGGCTGTAGGGCCTAAAGCCTGAATTTCAGTTCAACTTTGCTGGGCTGTGGGAGACTTCTCGATGGAGATTCAGCCAGCAACTCATCACAGACTCAGACTCCTCTTCCGAGGAAAAGAACCCCTGCCCAAAACATCAAAGCAACATCGTGCTGATCAGATCCGAGAGAACATGCAGGTCAGAACGGAGCGTTTTTGCATGCCAGTATGGCGTGGGTACTGCCAGGACTTAGCCTCAGCTTCTGCACGCGAGGATGGAATCTCGAACAAAATCTCTGAAGAAGGACTTATTCAGTCACCCGGCCTTCAATCAATACCCAGAAGCCGACCTTGGTAAAAACGGAACGACCGCGCATAGAAATCAGCAACAGGTCACCCACTGAGCCCCTGAGGAGAAAAGCCCAGGCGCACCCTGCAAAATCTAGCCACTAGTCCTCTAACCGAGGCCGAAGCATCCCCTAGGTCCTGGGATGGCCAACACAAATCTTACGTATCGAGACCACGGCACGACCCTGTAGAAAAGATACAGCTTGCAAGTTCATTGGCTAAGGCCACTCCAAGATCGCACCTGTTCCTGAAAGACAGGCTGCTAAAGCGCATGCTGCCCCCCTAAGCTTTTTCACAATCACAACATGGTCTTCGCAAAAGAGACGCGCAATTTTGAGACAAAAACGCAACATGCATAAAGAATGCGGGTGGCACGCTGCCTGCGGAAAGTAGAAGTGCAGAATCTTCTGCAGTTCTGCTTTGGCGTGTCTCACCTGCTGTGACACGCCATATGACCATGACGGGATCACGACTTCACGGGTGGATGCAGACCCTGCCCAACGAGATCTCCCAGAGCAAGGTACAAAGAGCCACGTCACAAAAACTGCAGGGCGCTGCATGGGGAATGCATGATTATGATGGCTCACCCTCCTTTGTACTCAGGAAGTCATCCAAGAAAGGCAAGGAAGTAGAATGTTGCTCCGTCTTGTTGCGCAATTCGCTGGCTTGCCTATCTATCCGCAACACATAAGCCTGAAGCCGAATGTGAAGCAGGCATCCAAATCTTGGCATCTTATGACACATGGGAGCCATACAAGGACGCATTGTGCTTGCAATGCTATTTGTCGTGTTCCAGGCTTGCGGAACTGAAGCAACAAAATCCTTGGATGTGTTTAGGCTGCAGTGAGCTGAAGCCAAGGCCTCTGAAGCACAATAGCCCTTAAAGTGAACTGCTGGAAAACCCTTGACATGATCTGGCCTCATCGGGTCCACCCCGGAAGTCCGCCCGGTTGGAACCCTCGGAGAGGGTCACCTGGCCCAGCTTACAGCTCTGGAATTTATTGTCTAGGGGTCAAGGGCTAGGGGCCTCAGTGTCACTCTTCTGCATGGGCGCAAAGAAGCCTCAAGAGCTTTCGACACGATCTTCTCCACAGTCTATGACCATTGATAACATTGATGCTGAGGGGCGTTCCTACAAGGTTGCGAGGGCTTTGGATGCTTGCGGAGCGTCGGCTTGCTGATTTGTGTCCAGAAATGGGCTCAGGGTAGCTTATCGTCGGGGATTTGGGATACTAAGCTATGAAAGCAAGCGCGCTTGACCACCAAACGCATGCTTGGAAAACCTGCTGGCACCCCGTTTAATCCTATGCCCTATGCTCTTGCACACTGGCCCAGAACCCTGGCAGTGTTGGATCTTCCTGTCTGGATCTGGGGCGAGGGTTCCGGAATCACGTTTCTAGGGTATATCGGATGACTATAAGAAGGACCCGAAGACAGGCCCTAACCATCATCACCCTTGATCCTTTAAGCCCTTCCATCACAGGCACCCCAGCCCCAACCACTTAAAGTCAGTGCATGAAAACCTTTCTGCCTTTCTGCATGAGGCGCTGGCCCCCAGTAGTGATCCCTGTACCAACTGTACACGATCCCAAGAAAGTTTGTTACAATCATTAGAACCAATCCCTCTCCACCGTGCCTGCGCTCCAGAGTTCTGCATCAGAAAGCTAACGTCCTTCTGAAAGTCCGAATAGGCCTGGCTTGAATTCGCGGTCTCTCGGGATTCGATTTCCATGCTGAAAACTAAGGTCCACCTGAATGTTCCAAGACATTGCAATCTTCAGCATCCAAAGAAGTGGCATGCGAAGTCCTAGGTGTGCGTACGGATTAAGGGTCTGCAAGACCGTGTAGGAGCCAAAGAGAATTTCGTGTTGAAGGTCCAAAGTCCTTGACCGTGACCCCTCAGCTTGTAGCTTCGTGCTTGAAAACCACTTGACAAAACCGGTTTGTGGCAGTAGCAGTCAGCCTGAAGTCTACGCAGCTCTACATCCTGAGCCCTGACCCTGAACCGTTCACTCCAAACCCCGACCCGAAACCTAAATCTCTGTGCACCTTCGGAGCCATTTTCGAGAAGAGTCCTCACAGGGCTTGGAGGTTGAAGCCCCAAGGAAGGGATCTCTGCTTGGGTCTGCCTATGCGACTCCAACAGAACATGGTCCGTTTTAGGTTGGCACCGCAACAAGGGCCCAATAATTTGTGAATCTGGGGTCAGGGGCGAGTTGAAACGCTTTGGAGGGTCCGACAGGTGTAGGGTTGGGTCATGATGTGTCCTCAGCATCCAAAATTGTCTTCGATGATCTCATTTGTGGCTTCTGCCAATCGCCAGCATATCCTTTGGTCTCTTCTGGGCACCGTAAAGTTTCGGGGTCTAGGGCTTCCACACCTTGCTGTCCGGGGAAGCCTCTGCATAGGCCTGCCTCAACCGCAAAGGCTCCTGGCATCAGCGCCAGGAACGCTGCACCCTCTCCGGCACCTCGCCTCTCGATCAGCTGCTTTGCCTGCATGCTCTGTATTACCGTATACTAGTGCTTCTTTAGACGATAATGTAAAAACCCCACATCACAACTGTTATCAGTGAAAATGGTTTCATGGATCTAGGGATGAGGGGTGCAGTGTTGAAGTTGTGGTAAGGGCATTGATCAAAGATGCCATGTTGATCGTATGAGGACCCAAGTACTACAGCTCGACAGATCTTCCTTTCGCCCATGATAGTGAGGCCATGGCACAAGCAAACTCTCCAGAAATATTCCGCGGATTAGGTCTGGGCAGAGTATACAAGTCTGACGGCAAAACGTGCTACATGCAAGCTATCGTTTAAGATCCTAGAGCAGAACGTACTAAAGCCAAACAGCCCTTCCCGCTATCAAGGCCTTAGACCATACACCCTTAACGACTCGCATCAAGAAAACCAGACCTCACACACAAACCAGAACCGTGCCCAACATCTCGGTAGCATTCATGACGCTCTTAAAGGGTATGATGACAATCCCTGGGCCGCCTCAGCAATAGCACCCGCCAGACCAGTCAGTCGAATGCCAGTGCCCTGGTCATTCTTGCAGACCTGATCAATGGTTTGCGGGTGCAGGGCAAGGTTAAGGCCACTCTGCGCATTCGGAAGGTCTTGCAAAAACGTACATTGCCTTTGTTTAGAGGCTACATGAAAAGGGAGCAACAAAACCTAGGGGGACCTAGGGGTAAAAGGCTCTAGCCTCTAGCAGGCTATTGGATTTGGGGTCGGTTTGGAAAGCTAATGTAGAATGGAATTTTGGTTCAAGCACGTCCTCCGGCCTGAGCAAACAAGGAGAATCTTGGAGTCACAGAGATCTGCTTTCCATAAGATTCAGGAACACGCAAGGCGTGGGCTATTTGGTTGACAGTTGGTGAAAGAGTTTTGGATCTTTGCTGGCACCATAAACCTCGCTTCCGAGTCTCCCAAAAATCCAAACCCTCAGCACAAGGATGTGTCCATTATCCCGGAACCCGGAGAGTCCACAATCTACAACTGTCACACCACTGGAACTTGCCTTGCAATCACCTCAATTTCCGAGAAGCTTCCCTCAAAGCACGCGCAAAGTACTCTAGTGAGCACCTTGTCTGCGATAAGTGTATATATATATACAAATAAATACACAACCTCCAAATTCGTACCCTGAAGTACGCACAACTGTTGAAGACCCAGTGACGTTGGCTGTCAGGCCGGTCTGGTCCTGACTTGAACTGGCTATGTTCTAAACAAGAGTTTAGGGTTTAGGGAACATCGATCTGGCATTCAACCCCCAACATATTGAAATCTTTGGAGCAGGAAAGCCTACAGAAAGGAGGCTGGATTCAAGAGAACTCCCTGATACAAAGCTCGGTGGTCTGGGGAGATAGCTGGCATGAGGCTACTGATCTGCGGCTTTCATGCAAAGACCTCTACCTTAGTTCCAGTATACTGAGCCTTGTGTAACCCTCATCAACATTAATTCCTGAATTCCTACACTGTAAACCTTCACCAAACGCCTTGACACAAGCTGTGCAGCAAGTCCTGCAGCTGGCGCAAAGCCGAGTCGTTGATCACCTGGTTCCTCGGTTTTGCGACACAGGTTGCATCGCTTCTCTGGAATTGCTACAACAGGCTTACAGGGGCCTGGCAGGGATTTGTAGCATTCTGCAGAATGGCTGGGCAGAGAATTTAAAAAGGGCTTTGGATTGTAGGGCTCAGGTTGCAATGGGGACCATGTGGTAAGGATCTTATTGACAAACTCATGAACCCTGACACCTTTGGCTCCAGGAGGAGCTGCTTTAAGTTGGGCTGAAGACATTCCGCAGATTTACGTGGACTATGACATAAACTCAAAAAAAATCTTCAAAGCACTAACTGCATACGCATGCGGCTTTGGAGCTTCAACAGAAGCACATGGACCAGGAAAAGCTGAGGCCTAGACCGAACCAGGAAAACACTTTACAAAGCCTGGAACTTGCAGCCCTGCATAGTGACTGCAGAAACCCTCCAATTTCTTCAACGCAGCTTCTTCCTACGTAATTCAGCTTCTTCCTGGACAAGGCTCACCAAGTTGGCCGGCACGCTCACGGTGAGAGTGTCGACTGTGGTGATGTCTTCCATCCTTAGCCGGGAACCGCAGGCCTGGTAAGTATGCGAGCTGAGGGTGAGGCGAGAATTCGGCCCAGCATTGCGGACCCTGTCTTATTTGTTGGGGCCTTGTTGAGTGTGTCTGGCGCAGAGGGCAGGGAATAATGCCTTCCTTAGAAGAAGCTGGCTTCCAAGTCAACAATATCCTGGCTTGTTTGCTAGTCACAACATGTCTTTGGCTCAGACGTACCCTAAATGCACTTGAAGATCTGAGTTGAGCCCACTCAACTTTTGCATGCCCTTGCCGGGATCCTTGGCCTGTCAAAACGGCAGGTCCTAGAAGCGCTTCAATTCTGTGAAGCCTGTGACCTGTAGAGGATACATGAGCGCTGAAATGTGCCGGGTCTGTAGCTTTGCTTTGGGAGCTTAGGGAGCAGGTTTCTACCTAGGCATAAACTTCACCAGCAACATACATATCCAGTCTCATATGTTGGAGCTATGCCCGGAATATGCACGGGGATGATGTTGATGATGTCTTTCTGTCCTTGCGGCCCCTACCAGGCGAACATGCAAAACCCCGAGTCCGTCAAGCTTTTCCATCTTTCCTCGCAAGATATACGGATGTTGAATGAGATTCTACGAGCTTGCAGGCTCCTCAACGTAAAGAATCCTGTGTTCAACTGCACCTATAGACTCTCAAGGCAGTAGGTAATCATCCTCAAGTTGAAAATTGAAACCTGCCATGCTACCAAATAGCTCTGAAGGTTACGCACCCTGAAGGCCAAACTAAATCTCTGGATCTGACGATGTTGGGCTTGGAGAATCAACAATTCTGAGCCGCTCACTGTATGTTCAGGAAACAACAGACCGAATAGCCACATATTGCGAGCCCCCCTTTAAACGAACTCCTCGTGTCAGGGAAGAAGCACTCGCGCGCAACCAACCTCAAGCCCTCGATGCGAGTCCTCCAAAAACCAGAATCCCCTACAAAACCTGAACCTGGACAAAAAGGCTGCAGGCTATGAGAAGTGCCATCAAGGAGCTCTTCCTCTATCTTCTCCTTGGCGTTGAGCGCCTGCAAGCTCCGACCGTTGACGGCTCTACTTGGACCGGTGAGAGGGTGGGCCCTAGCGTTGCAGGTTCCGGGCCCAGGGTTCAAGAGTTCAGCTCTAACAAGAGCTCAAGAACTATCGTTCAGCACCAGCAGCACAAGCACCAGCACCAGCACCGGCACCAGCACCACCAGCACCACCAGCACCACCAGCACCATCACCACCCCAACCCCCACCAGCCCCACCCCCACCACCAACACCACCACCAACACCAACACCAGCACCAGCAGCAGCACCAGCACCAGCACCAGCACCAGCACCACCACCACAGGTAGACCTTTCATCTCATCGTTGCAAACCCAGCGAGGGACCTTGTCGTGGTCATTGTCGTTGCCCCATATCCGAGCTGATCTCGCATCAAGCCTTGGGCGGCAAGAGCCCTCTCTCGCTCTCTCTCTCTCTCTCGTCTTGCCTGGCATTGATACAATAATGGCAGGAAGCTGCTACGTGTTGAGATGGTTGTTGCAGATTTGGGGCTTTCAAGGGGGTTGGTGAGGTTTGTTGTGGCGGGCAGCAAGCTCTATTTCTGGACCCTGTGTGGGTGGAAAAAGGGCGTATGGCTGGAGAATTCGAGAGTTTCTACCCCAAGCCACATCCTTCCCTGAAGTGCGACGGGATGGCAAGAATCAAGACAAAGAGAAGGCTATAACTCAACTCAAGCCGAAAGTGTTGTTCCTCAAGACAGGTCGTGGAAATCCGCACCCTGCGTCCTTGACCCTGCCCGTCAAAGCCCTGCAAGACAAACAGCTGCATGATGGCTTTGGCAAAACACGCTTTTAGGGTACATGAGAGACCCCTAGCCCTAAGAATTCGAACCCCGCGAAACCAATCACGCAGTGGCCCAGACTCTATCCGGACCTTCATCTCCTCTTCGATTCTGCCTTGGCGACTTGCAGCTTCTAGCATACATCTCCCCCTCACTATTGGAAACGAAAGCGGGGGGGTGCTTGGCAAGGGTTTCGGGTGAAGTGCGGCTTCTGATTTCGGACCTCGTGGCCCTAGCAAACGAAAGTGGGTGGCGGTGAAGCCTTTGATTTCAGGTTGTGGTCCTGATGGCGCTTTTTCTACTTTTCAGTCGCAGGGTAAGCTGAAGGGTTTAGGCGAGGGTACGGTAGCGGCTGATGAATCGTAAGATTTTGCCAGGCTCTCAGTGGTTTCGTCAGCGCTGACAGAAGCTATGGTAGTTCAGGTTTGCGCCAAAACCCCGCTCACCAGCTGAGGCTTGAAGTCTTGGCCATCCGATACCCTGACTGCCAGGCCGCAAACCTTGAACACCGAAAGGACTTTAGAAGCTGAGCTGCTCTTGATCTTGGCCAGATGGCCCATCGACATGGGTTCGATGTTCCTTGGTCTGAGGGTTCAGGCATTGCAGCTCGGGATGTCAGTGCTATGTGACACTCCAGCTCGAGACCACAGACGAGTATAGTCAAGCGAGTGGTTGAGGGATACGGGTGGCTGCGGGTGCAGAGTTGGGATTCAAGCTACGAGATCTGAGCTCCCGCCTCTGCAAAGCTTAATCTGACTGGTGCGTGATTCAAGTCAAGAAGACGTAGATGCAGAAAGCCGCCAGGCCTGTTGCGAATGGTGATGTTGAACATGGTGATCAATTGCTGTGTAGGAACCTTATGACGGAACACCTGCTACCCATGGCAGCGCTGTCCAGGTTTGAGAACCCCATCAGGCCCATGCATTTTGAATCCTGAGCCCAGAAAGCTCAACCCTTCAACCCCAGGCCTGAGTCCAAGCCGCAAGTCGGAAAGGTTTTACCGTTTAGGTTTAGGGTTTACGCGGGTGTGGTCAGAAACCTGTCAGGGTCCTTTTTTGCAGGCCTCACACATACTGTGGGAATCTGGGGCTTCAGGTTTAGCAAGCGGCCTTCGACAGCCATGACTGTCAGCACCGTTCCCCAGAGTGTTGCGATTGATTCTTGCAGTTATTCCAAGTGATTATTCCTTGTGCTGGCCGAAGCTCTTGATGATGACGGCGCCGTCAATCTGCGCAAGAACGTCCTGACGTGAGTGAAACGCAAAACTCACCCTGCAGATCCGGAATCATGTAGTCAAGCTGCAAAAATAGCGGCCCTACTCAGCCAGGATTCTTGGGCCGCTAGTATCCTTTAGCTCTTGAACTGGCCAACTTGTGAGCCTGGATGTCACGATTGCTGGCACGACGGCATAGCCTACACAGAGGGCTCTGCAAGCAAGACTCAGAATGTCCTTACTTGTTAGCAATAGACCCCCAACCTCAAACCATTAAAACTTCCATCTGCATTACCCAAAGCCCGCAACTTCTTAACAAGGCATCATCAGTGCTTGTTGGGGCCAGAACATGCAGAGACCCGTCGAAAAGACATATTGCAATCTGTATAATATTCCGCTGCATTGTTAAGCTGTCAAACCTATATCTTTCCCGTCCAATCCCGTGGAAGGTCTGCAGTCCTCCCATCAGAAGCACGCTCTCGCCAAAATCCTTTAAGCAGATCTGGCGATTATGGAAACGCTTTTTATTCTGAAGACCCCTCGAATTCCAAGCAGATGCGTCCTTGGGCTCCTCGCCCATGAGGACACCGTTGATGGCCTCCCTGCACCTCTGAGAGGAATCTGAGGGTTGCTCCGTTAAGGCAGAAACTGGCAGAAACCGTGCATGGGTCGTAAAAAGGAGGTGCAGGTGCTAGGAAGTGGGCATTTCAAGGCCCTGTACGCAGCCCCCAAAAAGGGCACCTGAGGCGTCTGTCCTTTAACAAAGAATCTGTAGAGAGTCCCTATACCTATAACTATAGAAGGCTGCTCCTGACAGCTTTCCGTCAAGCCCCATTTCCAAGCAGCACAGCATCGAGGCTGCAAGGCTCCAGGCTGACCAGACCATGAACACCCCAAACATTCCCGCGATAGACCAGACCAAGACAGCTCAAAACTTGCTCCAGCTGGCCAACAAAAGCTGTGATTCCCATGTGTGCATATCTAGATTGCCGGAAGACCATAACATTTACGTTTGCAATGTGTAAAGTGTAACGGTCCCATGGTAGGTGACAGGAAAAAATGTTCTCTGGACCAGACAGCGATATGCGAACATCACTCAGTGAACCAGACCTTGGCGCGCAAAAACTGCTTGTTTGAAAAGGAACGTGACGTGCAATATCCGCTAGGTAGGCCAGACTCGACCAGACCATGACGTGCAACATCCGCTCGGTGCACCAAAGCGCGACATCTTGAAAACCGATTGGCAGACCAGACCGTGAAATCTGCTCAGTGGACCAGACCATGACGTGCAAAAGCAGCTGAGTGGACCAGACCGTGACGTGCAAAAGCCCCTGAGTGGACCAGACCGTGACGTGCAAAAGCCCCTGAGTGGACCATGACCTGAGTGGACCAGACCGTGACGTGCAGAAGCCGCTCGGGTGGACCAGACCGTGACGTGCAAAAGCCCCTGAGTGGACCAGACCGTGACGTTCGAAAGCCCCTAAATGGACCAGACCGTGACGTGCAAAAGCCCCTGAGTGGACCAAAGCGTGACGTTCGAAAGCCCCCCGAGTGGACCAGACCGTGACGTGCAAAAGCCCCTGAGTGGACCAGACCGTAACGTTCAAAAGCCGCTTGAGTGGGCCAGACCGTGACGTGCAAAAGCCCCTGCATGAGTGGAGCAGACCGTGACGTGCAAAAGCCGAAAGCCCCCCGAGTGAACCAGACCGTGACGTGCAAAAGCCCCTG
>CAJNIZ010007903.1:29852-39870 GCA_905231905.1 Symbiodinium pilosum
AAGCCCCCCGAGTGGACCAGACCGTCACGTGCACAAGCCCTTGAGTGGACCATCGAAGGCCCCCCGAATGGACCAGACCGTGACGTGCAAAAGCCCCTGAGTGGACCAGACCGTGACGTTCGAAAGCCCCCGAGTGGACCAGACCGTGACGTGCAGAAGCCGCTCAACTCTCTGTAGCTTCTCCAAACCGCATTGAAGCATGTGGGGCTGAAAAAGTGGGCCCTCAAGGTGAGGCTTCAGCTTGGCAATCTGCTCCTTGCTCCCTTGGATGACCACTTTCCGCAGGGATGGGTCATCATTGTCTCCTGCAGGGTTAGTACAGGACTCCAGCTTTTCAAAAGTTGGGGTATGGGATCCCCGGCTTTGAATTTTCAATTCAGGGCCTCGGGTGGTTCAGTCTTGCGGCTCTGGCCAACAGGGAGGGTAGGGCATAGATCCTCGCAAGACCCGACGGCTGCAGAAAAAATGTATATCTTTCAGAAACACCATAGCTCTGGTTTGGGTTTTGAACTTGTAGCTTTAAAGACTAAGCCCTCAAATCCAGCCAACCTAGCTGCTCGCTGTGATCTTCTGTGACCTGATGAAGAGCCTCACTCCAACAGAAGGGAAGAGCAGCCCAAGGCTTAAGAAGGACCGTGAAGCCACCACATAGCACAAGGCAAAAATATCGTTCGGTCTAGGATTGGGGCCTCCAATTTGTTTGTTTCGGCCCCACAGCAACAAGCCCGCACCGCACCTTCTGCAAAACACCATCATGGCAAGCCTGAAACATTCCTTGTTGACAGATCCTGAAAGAACCCTAGATAAACACCGTGACAAACTAACATAAGCTGATGTGATCCATGTGCCAGACGCTAAACCCAAAACCTTGACTGACAGTCGAACTAAGTTGTAGGGGAAAGGGATGCGGCTATAAGCTGAACAGTAACTTGCCGGCTAGTGCCTCGCTTGTTGGGCGTGATGATCTTGCATTTCGTGCCTTCCTCTGGTACAGGGGTCAAGTGGTGGGCTTCAGATGCCTCGGGTTGTTTAAGCCGTGAGACCTTCCTGAATACTGTTTTGTGGATCACTGCGAGGCTCAGGGCAAACGCTATGCTGATGAAGACAAGTGAAACCTGAAACCAACACCTGCAAGAGCCAACCACATCATCCTCAAGGACTCAAGTTTTTGTACTGGAAGTCTGGCGGCTGTCAAGGTCTGAAGGTTCAGAGGAAGAATTCGTGCTAAGCGTTCAAGAGGTTTAAGGTTTTGGCCTTAGCGTTTGAGGCCACCCACCTAGCAGCAGAATGCGCCTACAGATGGTGAAACTAGAGGTCAAGGACAACTCAATCTTTAGCATGAGGGTTGTGTTTGCGCTGGCACTCGTGCAAGGACTGCCCATTACGATTCCAAAGCAGAAGTCATAACAAAAACCCGTGTCTGCATGTACCCGCTGGCATATGCAAGCTACCGAAACTCCTGGAAACATGGATTTTGAGAAGTCTTTTGGCAACGGGCATCATAACAAGCGGCAATCTTGCCCTTGAACCGCAGCTCTAGAAGCCTGCGTATGTGTAGAAGGAAAAGGGCAAGCACTGCTGAAGCCGGCCCTCAACCCCAAAGCTGCAAAATTCATGATGAATTTCAGGAAATCCCATACATTTTGCTGGACAACGGGACCTCCCGGCTAAGTGAACTGCCTCAGCAGACAAGCCCACCAAAACTACAGCAAATCTGCAGGGAAGGTGAAGCGGCCCTCTGACCCCCAAGATGCTTCTCAGCCCACCTTTCACTCCCATGACTTGTGCTGAGGTAGTGACCGCGAGGGATACTTACTCTATGAAACCGAATCCCTTCATATTTCAGCTGTATGCCACTATTCCTGGGGGCTTACCCCAACCCATCACCCTCGAATTCCAACATTTGAGGTCCTTCAACCCAAGCCCTGAAGCCACTGTCATGGTTCGAATCTTGACTTCAAAGCTGAGAGCCATCTGTCTGCACATGGCTTTTTTACACATGCCGCTGTGCCAAGGTGCAAAGCACAACCCTCACGCGGTCTTTTAGCTTAACCTCAAAATGTAGACCCGCTGCTTTTCCTGATAAAGGCCTGTACACAAGCAACCCGGTCTGCTTAATCCACTCTGACATGCAAGCTTCGTACATAACTTTCACAACCTTTCAGAAGCAGCGAGGAGTCCTTACATACCATTTAAGTGCCAATTCAGAAGCCCAACTCGTCATCGGCCTGCAATACCCAAACCTTTGCGCTGCACAAGACAAACCTCAAGAAACCCTAAGAGCATCAAATTCCTGAGAGCGTTATAGATCCTACACAAGAAGTACAATATCCCGAGGCCTGCAGGTCTCGAATGTTGCATCCACCTCGCCCTACAATGCGGCCGATGTCCCGATCGTCCACCTGGCCCACGACTACGTGGTACTAGTGTACATTCCAGCATCGAATCGAACAGAAGGATTCAGGCAGAAAACCTGGACTCCGAAACCACAAACCCTTCCCCGTCGTGTCAGCCCAACACCTTGAGGCTCCACCCCTCGTGCCCGCCATATTTGCCGATGCTTGCCAATGTATAGTGAGTCTCAAACTTATTTTTCCATCCTATCTCTGAGACCTAATTAGTTTTGTCTCCACAACTGTGTATATATAAGGGTACAAAGGGATTCTGGAAGTCCCTATTCAGAAGGGGCAATATGCTGAAAAATCCTCTCCATTCATGAACTCTCAGCTGACAGCACCCTGCCTCCATTTCCTCAGTCTCCCCTCCTACGCCTCAGAACGCAAGCAAGAAGCTTCATATTGGTTGAAGATGTATTGTTTGCTCATTCCAGCTTTGTAGGGCTTAGGGTTTCAGTTGTCCAGAT
This sequence comes from Symbiodinium pilosum, assembly GCA_905231905.1. Lineage (NCBI taxonomy): Eukaryota > Dinophyceae > Suessiales > Symbiodiniaceae > Symbiodinium > Symbiodinium pilosum. Next base: position 32,716 of record CAJNIZ010007903.1, read on the forward strand.
TTAGGTTCAGTAACTTTCGATTTGAAGGTTTGGGCTCGGTGTGCAGCAAAGTAGGTTAGGTTAGCCTTGTCAATGATTCTGCTGACTCCTCCACCCGAACTAGACTCTCAACCCGGAATCCCACTCCATCAAGCGTGCGTTTGTGGGCAGTCCCGGGTCTAATTCCACAGCAAGCTGGTTTCCCACTTGAGTATTCCCGATAGCTTACATGCTACACCGTGAAGTCCCCGAAATTGACCATATCACATAACAAGAAGAACCTGATTTTGAGAAGTACAGTAGCCGTTTTGTTGGAAGATTAGGCCATAGGATTGAGGAGAGCCTTCACCAAGAAAACCCAGCGGTTTGCAAGGCCGCGTTGAAGATCAGGGTACACCTAGCAAGTCAGTCGTAGGCTTCGCGCTTCCGTTTCAGCTCGACAGACTTATAATCTAGGCAGCTCAACAGCTACATTGCACCCTGAGATGTTGATGGCCGACAACTATTGAGCCCCAATCCTGCAACCCTGATCTCAGAATCCTCAATCTTAAGAAGCTGCAAAGGCCCCCACCATAGTTTCCACCTCCACCACCTCCTCCACCGCCACTGTACCCGCCTCCGTAGCCTCCTCTATCACCTCACGTGCGGACGGTTGAAAACTGTTGATCCCATTGTGGGTCGCTACAGGCATGATCCGAACGTTTGGTGGAAATGTTTGCACATGCTTCACTGCTTGGGGGCCAGGGGTTCGGCTCTACGGCTTATCCTCAAGCATGAGTGGAAGTTGAGACCTGTTGAAATTGAATAGCTACAATAGACTTTGAGGCAGAAGGGAGGTATGGTATGCTGTGTGTTCGAAGATACAAGATCAGAATGGTATATATATGGCCCATATGGCCAACACCTTCAATGGCTTCTACAGCACACAATCCTCTCAGAGCAGCCTGAACCCTCTCATAATCAGAAACCCCGGCATGCACAAAATCATCAACCCCAGAAAACCTGCTTTAGAATCACATACATCGAAGCAATTCAGCAAGTCCTAGACCCTTAACCCGCATCCCATATTCGGGACCTTTTTTTCAGACAGTGCTGAAAGAGGCGACACATGATGACACATGCTTGACAGGCGTGCATGTGAGATGAGGTTTTAGACTAGCCAGTGGGCGTACGGGGTTCGAGTTTTAGAGGTTTAGGACGCAGGGCTTTAGAGGATCGTTGCCTGGACTGAGGCTGCAAATGCAATCTGGTGAAGCTCGCAGGAGGGTTTTACTTGCTTCCTAAAGACGACATGTGTAAAATCTCTGTCGCAAGCATGCGAAGCCACTTCGCAGGTCTTTCGATAAGCTCTGCGGGAATCTGCAGAAACAATCTCACGCAAGGAATCTGGTAAGCTGGGCCTCATTATTTCACTTCCAAGGAGACGACAAGAAGTCATAAAGGGTCAAGATAGGAAAACAACAGTAGGTAAACTTCGGCCAAAGGTGCAGGCTCCGCTTACTACGAGTAACAAACGCCACCAAAAGAGCGCATCGCAGCAGCCCAAGAAGACGGCCGTGATGACAAGCACAAGCTGAAAAACTCAAAGGCTCTACAAAAGGAAAAGTTACAATGACGCTAGTATCAACACTCAATCTGCCTCCTCCCTTGCCACCATACTTGCCGCCCATGGCTGTCGTGCTATAATGACAGTAGGCCTTTACTTTTCATGCTGGCTGGTAGTGAATGATCCTCAATGTCGCTGAAAACTTGCACTATCCTATTTGACCGGCTGAGAAACCATTCCTCAATCCTACACTTTTCTTTTAGCCATTCTCTCCTTGCGGTGTAGAGACTTGGGTCTTGGGGTTCAAGGATTCGAAGTTTGAGGCTCAAATGATGGTAGGCAGCATGCCTCTTGCCTCTCAATGCTGTCCCTCAACCCGCAAAGCCATTTTATTAACCTTGGTCGAAAGTCCTTTCTTGTCGATGCTTCCTGTTTATGCCTGTGGGCTGTTTCGCCTAAGCTGCAGACGCTTGCAATGCAGGCGGATATGCAAAAGGTTGCCGCAGAACAGAAAATACGAATGAAACTGACATCAAAATCCCCGGTCCAATAGCCCAAACATTTAACAGCCGAAGCCTTCATACCATGATTTCCCATGAATCCTGCAGGCTTGAATGCTTGGAATACACTTCCGGACTTGATAGCACAAAGCATCTTTCTTGCAGACCCTCAGCCCTCCATCGCCAAATTGATGAAGCCCAATGCCACCAAGAATTGAGCGTGCCATTTTGCCCACTGGCAGGCTCAAAGTTGCCTGGTTCATTATCTTCTGGCCTAAAGCTGCCGCGTCAGCCATGCTCGGGCAACCCAGCCCTGAAGTGGCCAATGTGACGCTTGCTTTCAGCTGAGGGCAGTGCGCACACTGCTCTCAGCCGGCCACCCATCTTGGTAACGTAAAACAACGTAGTCTATACAGTGGCTGAGAGTGTCTAACATCTCTTGCCAGACACTGCCCAGAGCCGTTTCACAATGATGCATAAAAGAATGTGAACGGCAACTCTGCACTGCACAAATTACGCATAGCCAGCGCAGCTGCCTCTTCATGATAATTTCCTTCCCTGGTAAGCCCCCGCCCTGCTAATCGTAAACGTGTTGCCAACATGCAATAGTATACCGCAATGGAAACAACCCGTATTAGAAGTTATTTAAGGGGAGGGGCTTATTCCTTCTCTGCGACTTGGAAGTTATGTTGCTTCAATGTTCTGCACGTAACACCTAAGACAGCACCGCAATGCGAACCGAATTCACTGAGAGTGCTCTATGTTGATGAACAGGTTTTCCTTGCAGGCCAACAGGATCATCCACCAGAAACCCAGAGGTCACCACATGGTTTATTGTTTAGGGTAAACCTGAATGCCTGGACCTGGTTCCACAGAAAAATCTTGAAAGGATTTCAAAGGCAGACCTTATGAAAGAGGAGGTGCGAGAAACAGAGGGACCGACACGAAACATTGCAAAACACGGGCAAAAGTTAAAGCAAATGCACGCGATGCACTTAACCGGAAAGCCGCGACTACAGCTGCCCAGGCTCTATCATCTCAGCTGTGCACGTCGGGAACGGCTGCAAGGAACCTTCGCGCTTCGCCGGAAAGAGGTCCATGACCGGTGCCCTCTGAAAAAAGTCAGAGGGCACCCTCAATACCTGAGAAACAGGATCCTTGAACACCACACGTCCAAAGCCTATGAGCTTTCAATGCGCGATCCTGGAGTTCTTCCTCAGAAAAATGTTAATCAAGAAGAGACATGAAGCCACTAATTGCAAACACTGTATGCTTCGAACAGCCTGCGGTAAACCAGAAGAGGTGTCTGCAGAAGGATCGGAAGCGACGGTCGCCAGCACCTCCAGGACTTCTGCGCCCTTCGCCTGCAGGGACGTCTCAAGGGCTTCCCAGGCTGCTGTTCAGGAGCTTAAACTGTGTCAATAATGTCAACATCACGCATGGATATACGAGAATGAATAGGGCGTCCTTCTAGCAATCAATGAACCAAGGTCCTTAACAGCCTCCCAGGATTGTGTTCAAGATTTGGCGTGAAGCTTGGTATATGGGCTAGGGATTTAGGATTCGGTGGTTGGGATTGGAGTGTGGGTTTGGGTTGAGACTGCTATGTTTAGCTGCAAGTAGGGCTGGCAAGGGTTTCCAGAACCAGCAGCTGAAGTCGCACGGGCTTTGAGCTCATGAGCTGCCTGAGGGCAGTTGGCCTGCACATAAACTTAAGCCCAACTTTCTAGGGTGCACAAGGTGTCCGGAACTTCAGACAGGGGTGGGATGGCGCGGATTTTAGGGCTGTTTTGACAGTATCCAACATCTGCAAAAACCTCCACACTGGACCCGAAACCGGCGTGAATTCCCTAGATTCTCCAAGAGGAAAAGCCCTGAAGACTGATCCTGCATACTGCATACCCAGATTCTAGGGAGCTTGCCTGGATATGGTAGTCCTGCACAACGCTTGCGGCAGTGCGAAGGCCAAGCTCATCATCACGCGCGCCAATCCTATTTGGAGCTTTGGAGCTTAGGGTAATTCGCTTGACCGTCTGAGAATACTTCGAGTACCAAAATGTATGCCGCAAACCAGGAATCCTCCTGTAGAAAACCCACCCACTCTGGTCCCCAATGTGAAGATTACAAAAGGAGACCCATCCCCTAAACCCTCAGCGCACACACACATCCTACGAAACCTTTCGCATAGCCCTTACACATCCCTCCATGTGCCCTGAAAGCACGCATACATCCAGAAGGTACCCCAGCTAGCCTCGCAGGTCCCAGAAGCCAAGCAAAGGAGCTGTGGATGCCAGGGCTCTCCAAATCCGTGGGCCCCACCTTTGGACTTTTTCTGGTGTTGAAAGGGCTTGATGACTCAGGAGTCAGAGGATTCAGGGCTTATGTCTTTTTATTGACTCGGGCTTCTCAGCCAGCCTCAGCTACACAGGTACCGGGTAAACAGGCGGCTGGGCACGGATTCAAGGATTCTGGGATCACGTGTGTGTACTGCCTCGGACTTTTCCGCCAGCCTCAGCTGCCCTAGTAACCAAGGGCGGCCAGGCATCAGTTTCTGGGGCTTTGATGTGATGGTACTTCCTAATCGCTTCGCACACTTATCTTGCGGTTGAAAGTCAAGCCAAGGCATAAACACGATGAAGGGAGGAGAACAGGCGAAAAAAATGCTACGAAAGTAGTATAGCCGCAGCATCTCAAGAATAAAAACATTTCCGACCTGAGCCAAGGGTTTGGGGCTCAGCTGGAGGTTTCTCAGCAGCGGATACCATATGAGTCTCATACTGCGCTTACATATATACTCGTTTGCTATAAGCTTATAAGCATTAGGGGTGTGGGAATCATTCGCGGTTGACGTGATCCCTGGCTTCACAAGCCTACAACCAGAACGGCCATAGCAAGGAGGTCGCTCTATGCTGGTCTGTACGCCCAATTACTAACAGGATTCTGGGACCCATCTAATGCACAGAATGTAGATGCTCATGATGACCATGCACGCCAGCAGCAACACCAGCAGCCAAGAGAGCTGCCATCAGGTTCGCGAGACTTGCCACGTATGGGAATCGGCTAGATTCCCTCAGCAGGGAGTGATGCAGCTGCGTGCTACATTGCTCAGGCAAGCCCCGCCTACTTCTGGGACCCATCTAATGAGGGCCGTGCAAGAGTCATGCTTCTCTCCCACATGGGTTTGACAAACCCTCTAAGGTACCAAAAAAGGACCCCAATTTTGGACGACCTTCCGCCCGCCCTCAAGATACTGTAGTTGCTAGTGTAAGGAGCCCCCAAACAGCCAACATCTTGAAGTCGAAACCCCAAGCCGCAACCTCAATCTCTGAACCCCAGCAAGACAGGAGCCGCAGATACAGGGAGGGCGCAAGACGGCGCTGGTTCTTTCCCTTTTTTTGAGGACAGGCCCTGTTTTAAGAACCTGCTGCGCAGCTTGTGGGACCTCACAGGGCTGATCAACACTAGAACAAAGACAACAGAGAAACCAGATTTGAAGGCTCATTGTAGTCCATTATAGGTAGGGATCCCTTTTCGGGTTGCCTTCCAAACATACCTGAGCAGCAAACTGGTTCCTCATTGGAGTGTTATCAGAAACTCTGGCTTCATATTCCTTACTCGGTCTGAACATACTTGACATTAGAACTTCTGTTCACACCTAACTAAAGCCTGAACCCCAAATCCTAAGCCCTTCCGTCACCTCTAAACTCTAAATCGTAAACCCAAAGCCCTCGACCCTACACCCTAAACCATCACAAACCGTGAGCTCCCAGGCCTCGAAGGAAGTGTGGCAGCAGATCTGGTCCCGTGCCGACCTCAGCAAGCAGTATTGTTGATGCTAGAATTCTGCATGACCTTACTATGCTATAGTACTATGATTCCAAAGAAATAAGGTACTTAGAGTCATGCAGGAATTATGTTATCCACCGTAGGGCTCATTTAAGGTTTAGGGGTTCAGGGTGCAAGGTTTGGGGGGTAGATTTAGGATTTTGGATTTCAAAGTTTGGGTTTTAGGGTATGGATTTCCACCGTGTGGAGTTTCAGGGTTCGGGGTGTAGGGTTTCAGGGTTTGAGGTAAGAGGGCTTTGGGTTGTATCGAGCTAAAACTAGAAATACATTAGGATTATGCGGGGATGATGTTGGTCATCATGTACAAGTGAAACTCAAGTTGTTTGTACACCGTGTCTAGTCTTGGATACAGATTTCCAGGAACCTGCTCCTATTGTAACGTTGTAACAGATCTCAAAAGGGATCTCTGAGTTCTGAACCGCCGAGAGCATTCTGACCAATTCCTTCTGGATTGGAATTCGGAAGCTTTTTTGAAGTCAGGCCGTTGGTGGAATTCTGAATCAACGCCTATTTCAGACCGCCTACAGCCTGAAAACAAGCAAGGCCGCCCGAATGACAATTGCCCTCAAAGTGAACCAACCCTTCATATGAGCTTCAAGCCCCTTCGCCCTGAATGACTAACGCGCCTAAAATGGAAACCCTCTGTGGATGAAACCCGGTCACTCTGAAATTAAGTCTAGAATCTTGATGAAACAACAGTTCGTAATTGCTGCATTCCTCTTTCCAAGCAAGCCAAGGCTCATCCGGGCCTTACAACCGCGCCTGGCGGTCATGAGCAGGACAGGCTTTGACGGCACAAATCGGGAACAAGATCACATGTTGCGACGATTTGGACTTGCAGGGTCACATGCCTCAAGGCTAGAGACAAATCCAGCTTGACAACGAGGAAAGAGAACTTGTAACTGTACGTGCAACGCACCAGGAGCCGATTTACGGATTTCCATTTTTGCCTCTACCGCCAGAGCAGCTGGGTTGTCGGCGGTTTAAAGAGTAACTCTGTACAGGAAGGGCACCAACACCTCACTGCTGGTGTGAGGAAAACATATGCCATCTTTGTGATTTCGGATGCTCCTGTGCGGTTCAAGACTCAGAGCTGCTTCAACGATTTCCCAGAGAAAGTTGACCGGCAGATTGGATTGCAAGCAATCTTAGCCACGGCAACAACGTCAGGTCGGCAACCTGTTCCCATGAAGAAGTGGCTGGTGCAATAACGTCAGGTTGGCAAACAGCCCCGGTGGAAGGGCTGTCAGCTCGTTCCTACTCAAGTCCAATTGCTGCAGTTGA
>CAJNIZ010007903.1:42801-57137 GCA_905231905.1 Symbiodinium pilosum
TTACGTAAATAAATGCGGCTGCTCAATATAAGGCGCTATCATCAGCAGATGTGTCAGCACATACCCAACATCCAAAATGATATCCATAACAGCAGAGCCATAGCGACACCACCAGGCATCCGGGAGCACAAACAGAAGGCTTGGATATGTGCTGTTCAAGGCCATGAGACCCCAGAACACCCAAAACGTCTGCTCAAGCAGCGAGACTGCCACAATGTTCTCCGACATGGCAAACGTAACAATAGCTCCCAGCACCTTTACTTTTCCGAAAGCCTGCAGCAGGACCGTCATAAGCTGCATTATTGCCACTTTGAAGACATAGTAGTCGCCAAAGACGCCAAAGTGGCGCTCATATATGAGCTGCGAAAGCTTCAGCTTCCGCCGGGGCGGGCGTCGGCACCGCAGTAAGTCATTTGCAAAGACAATGACCAAGACTGCATAGGGGAGTGCAAAGCATAGTGCCTTGGGCCATGATGGTTCCTTGGTTACGACCTGCTGATCCTCATAGAGTAGCAGATGCAGGAGGAAGGTCGGGAGTTGGGAGGGGCCGGCATACTGGATCAAGTATTGTCGCGCGAAGTAGGCACTACACAGAAGCATGGTGGCCCTCACAAGGCTGAGGGCAACCAAAAGGATGACAGAGTCTTCCTTGGTCTCGGGCTTAGTCTGGGAGCAAGCCTCGCCTCGACGGGGCCGTGACTCTTCCAGAAGCCCGAAGCAGTCGGCCAGGCGGCAGAGGCCTGCCAGCTTCGCCTCTGCGGAAGCCAGTGAAGTCTCCAGCAGCCGCACCGTGGCCAAGTAGCCTCCAGGACTCAGACTATGAGACAGGTGCACTTGCCGCAAACCTGATCTGTAAAGGTGCAGGGCCTCACAGCTCGGTGACATTAGCAACATGGACGGGCTAATGGAAGCTTTGCAGGTAAGCAGCCGTCGATGGACACCACGACCTCACAGCATCGACTGAACTCCCCAGCGGCAAAGCCGTCCCGCAGAGCGATAATCCTCACAGGCTGCTCCTCGCCCTGCAGACGTGAGCTGAGCTCATGCCACACTTGTTGCACATGCAGCAGGCCGTTGCAATGGATCTCATAGTACAGGAGGTCCAAAACATGGGCGGCTCCTCTCACATCCACATGCGTTTACTGTGCGCTGCCGACAGTACTGGTTCATGAGCAGGCTGTGCTGGTCGGCGCCTCCGCGAGCAACGGCAGCATGGAACACCTCATCGGCAGGCTTCAACTGCGCGCCCGCGCCATGCGCGCCCGCCGCCTGTACGGCCTTCTCCACGGCCCACCTGAGGAAAGCTCGCAATCTCAGCAGTAGAACTGTGCACTCTGCACGCACACTCTGGGCAAGTCGTACCTTTGTGCAAGCTAAGCAGCTGAAAGCATGGAAAGTGGCGTCGCGCGCGCAGAAAACTGCTCTTCCTTGGGTAGAACGGCGAGCTTGCATTCAGGCACGGAACCATCAGAAACGCTGTGTCTGAGGGCCTACCTGCATGCTAACATGCCATAGGCCACTACCTTGTAAATATGGGACAGGGGATGCGGCGAGTAATTAACACAAACGCGTTCAGGAAACCTACGGCCCATCGGACGAGAAAATCTTTGAACGCTAGCCTCCGCTACCAAGCTTCACATCTGCTACTTGCTCCTGCCACACCTTGTCGATGCTTGGATATTCGTTCCCCGTCACACCGAAGACAAGCGAAACATGGGATAGGTACTGATCGGACGACAACACCTGGACAGAAGTTCAAGACAGACATGGAGACAATGCCCTCGTGGCTTGGCTACTGCAGCTGGACATATTGTAGTTGCCTCACGCTGTACAAGCTCCCATGAGATGTGGGTTGGTTGGTGCACTGGGAAAATCAAGAGCTCTTGTCCAAGCTAGTTCTAGACTTCGGTGCCGCTCTTGTGAGTGACACGGCTACCCGCTTGGTAAGGCCAGCTGAAGCATGCAGCAGTAGCATGAAGCAAACGTTCTGCCTGCACTTGAACAGAAGTGCGCCTGCGCGTGGAGAGCCTCCACGGCTAGCGACATCTCCACCGTAGCGCTTTGCAGTTGGTCGAAGCGAAAGCTGGCGTAGGCGAAGCCGCCGATGAGCAGCAACATCGACAAGGCACAAAGTCGCCACGGGACGGGCATGCCAGCCGACTCCCCAAAGTTGCAGAGAAGAACCGGACACCTAGACAAGGTCTGACAAGGCAACCTACAGCTCTCCTTGCTAATGAGAATCTTTAGCGTTATCAGCATGAGTGTGACAAACATGTGTCTTCAGCATAATTCCATGCACATACTACAGGCTTCCTTGTTCTAACCAAAACCTCCCTTGCCCCAACACCGCAACGTTGTGGGGCAGGGCAAGGGAGATGCTCAGGTGCATGTATATGGGATGAAAACTACCTCATCATCCTCGCATGTTTGCATCTTCAACTCTTAGATGGCGCGTAAACCTAGTGATGCCAAGCTCCAGCCCCAAAATCGGCACCGTTTGAAATGCAGCGGTCGAGGCACAGAGACAGGAGGATGAGCAGCAAAAGACCTTTCGAAACATGACAGCACGGAAAAAACAACATACGTTCCCATGTAGGCAGCAGACCTCTGGACTCGATGTCAGCGGCTGCTTGTACTAAGAAAATCAGAGCCAGCTCCAACCGTTGCAGGACCTGGCTGAGGCAGGGAAGACGTGGACTAAATAGACGCAACTCACTCCATGTGAAAATCACAATAGAAGAGAGCACAGGCCTCGCTGATGGTGGCAAAGAAATTTGACCAGAAACCATGGCAGCAGTGCTTGTTGCAATAACCATTCCTCGCTGCTTTGCGCCACGAGCAGTTTCAAGCCCCAGCAAGTGTCAGTGCACACATCAACGGACCCTCACTTCTTCACGTATCCCTCTGTAGTCTCTGATGCGTCTGCAGGATGAGGAGCCCTCCGTGCCCTGAACTAATACGTTTCAAAGAGCCACACGATCCTAAATGGGCCCGCATGCCGCACCCCGCAAAACAACAGAAATTGGAGTAGCACCCTCAGAATGGGACCTCTAAATTTGCAACTCCCCAAGCATGAGGCGCAAACAAGGCAAGGGGCGCGTTAGCGTGGAAGCATCCGCAACCCTTCCGGCTGCAAGGAAACGGCAGGTCCTGCTAACCAAATCTGCGCTCTCTACAGCCTTGCGGTGCGGGTTTCGACCATACCGGACTAAACAGAGCTACCAGCTAAATCGGAAGCCCATCAACTCGGTGGGCCACAATGTCAAGCATGCATTCTCCTCATCAATCTCCACCTCAGCCCGAAGAAGCCCTGGCTGGGAGCTGCTGGAGCCTGGAAAGGGCCAAGCCGGGCTGGGCTGGATATAAAGTCATGCTTCTCAGTGTGACAAAACTCCTTGTACGGGATTACAGGGCAGCATCTGAAAAGCCATTTCAGGTTTCCCATGCAGAAGCGGCCAAATGACTCTTAATCCTTACCGAGGTACATCTACCGAAGGATGTATCGCAAGAAGGTACTACAGCTAGTATTCTCGTGCGCAGCCGGGAAGAAGAGCAGCTACACGACTAGGCTCACAGTTTTCCAAACAGCTCAAGGCGCTTGCTGTAGCAAGTTGCTCAGGTCCCTGGTGCAGGCAGGCACTTCGATGAAGAATGATGACCCTGGCTCTTTTGGGAAAACACTCCAGGGTTCGATGCTCTGCGTACCACATCTCAATAGATGTTCCACAAAAGATCCCGCCTACTGCAGCAATGACTTTTGGAAGAGTACATGAAAGAATCCCCCTGAACCCTGTTCCCGCCTGTGCCCAGCACAGCGCGAGGCTGGGCCTGGCAGTCAGAGGTATCTACTTGAAGGAGGCCAGGATTCAGTGGCCGCTAACTATCCCTGATTGTAAGAAGTCCTACTTCAATTCTATTCATAGCCTATACGAACCCAGTATCCTGTCCAAACCATACAGCTTGCCAGTGAGATTGTACCTGTTGCTTTGGCCCACGTAGCTGTGACCACAGTTTTCAGCGTGTCCCCATAAATACGTTAGGACCGCCTTGACTGCATACAATACCTTTCATTCGCATGAGTCTAGGCCCTAACAGGCCAGCCTTGAAAAGCAGCCGCTGGAGGGCTCCCTGTCCCAGCATAGCAAGTCCCTTCAAGTAGTCTGGCCAGGTTGTCACATCCTCCGGCGTTCTGCTGATCCCAGGGGATGATGTCTTTTGGATCCAGGCACGGAGGAATGCATTTCTTCTGCTGAAGATAGAAGGTCACATAACTGTGATCATCAGGATGAGATCTGAAGGTGCATTCCATGCATATGTAGTATAAGATGGTCTACGCCTGGATATGGATCAGGGCTTCAGCATGCGGCTCCGGTCACGAGCCGGGCGGGCTCATGGAGCGGCTCTAGGGTTTAGGAGTGGTGTTAGAATTGCTTCGGGACTACTACCGCACGGATGGTTCTGCGTACAATTAACGGCTAGTTGACTGGCGCTGTGCTTTTCTGGGTTGGCGATTCCTCTTTTGAAAACCAAATGAAACTGCGTAAACTGGCTGATTAATCTAGGGATCCAACCCACGCTCCTTCTTTATTTTACCCCAGAACCGTTTTCAAATTGTGTAAGTCGGAATATGCCTTACAGTGTCCTTGTTGACAGAGGGCGTGATTCATCCAGCAATTTTGTGTTTTAACTGAGACCCTCAAATCCACTAACCAAGCCCATAAACATAAGCCTAAGCTTCACCCGACCAAGGAAAACATAAACATTGGCAATTCTGTGATCCCCAGAAATAGAAAGCAAATGAGTATCAGGAAAACAAACTGACACGATATTGAAAATTGCAAGTTGGACAGGTAAGAAATCAAGCCAGGCCATATATGATGATGTTAGCATTTTACTGTAGTACAGCACCATGTGGGGACATTTTTAAAGAAATTGGGGCAGGACACCCGTACGACTCCTCCTAGTCATCCTGCTACATCCACGCTGCAGTCCTCCACGCAGAGCCACATCTCCAGGTCGGTATTGCTGCTGCCAAGCCTTCGGGCAGCGCTGTACCTGAGCTGAGCGTAGAAAGAGAGATTGATGCCTACAATGCTTCAAAATTCAACATGCAGATGGGAGTTGTGCCCGAAAGCCACGGAAAGAACTAAAACCCCCTGAAGTCCAAACAATATACCCAAGCACACTCTGAGGTCTCGCGACCAGACACTTCGAAGTACACCACCCAAGACACTTATCACAAGTCACAACCGTTAGATTGCATCTTTCGTGCAGGCAACCTGTCTCCAACTGCCCAGGTGCAGCGATTGCTTGGAGGCCTTCGGCACACGAGGGCATCCCTGGATATGAAGGACTTGGGCCCACAAGCAAGCAGAGGACTAAAGGATAAAGGAAAGTTACAGCATCTAATTAAAAGCAACATTCAATTACCTCTCCGACAACAAACACTAAACCCAGCACCATAATATGGCTGACCTTGGACCTCCTTGCTACATCCGAACTACCCTACTCTCAAGCCGCGGTGGAGAGAGACTGAGAATGAGAGTGAGAGTGAGAGAGAGAGAGAGTGAGAGTGAGAGTGAGAGTGAGAGAGAGCGAGGCAGCACGTGTGCAACAAAACCTCCTCCAAGTGACCAGCTGCTCCAAGCGCAGCTTCAGCCTGCTCTAACCACGGCTTGAGGCACTACTGCTAGTTGAACAGCTCTTAAAGTCCAAAGAGCAAATAAGAGCGTAGTAAAGTCAAGCAAACATCCTTCTTCAGACCTAGAAGCAGGGCCGCGTTCTCGTGGCCCAGCTGCAGGTCCTCAAGCCGCGGAAGATTGGAGAACCAAAGTTCGAGATACTGCAGCACCGGACTGCAGAACGCCGCAAGCCCGCGGGCTTCGCGGAGTTTGCCCATGAAGCGCAGCTGTAGTGTCCGCAAGTTGGGGCAAACGAAGCAGGAGGCGTCACAGCCGAAAGTGCCTTCTTCGGAGGATCCAAAGGCCTCCAGGCCAGTGAAAATGAGGTCCAGGCGGAGGCTCAGGAGCCGTTTGGGCAGGTGCTCCAGTAGAAAGCAAAGCTCCGCGTCCCGAAACCGGGCACAGCCTGCTAAACTGAGTTGCACGGTGGCTCGCTGTGCATCTGCGCGCAAGCTGTTGAGGAAAGCACTGGGGTCCTGCCCTTCTGCATAACAACCATAGAGGCTGTTCAGAGCAAAGTGCGACGCAAGGCATTGGTTCACGACCTCGTAGTTTGGATGGTTCTCCTGATAGCTTGCATCAAGAGCTTTGGTGTCACACCGGGGGAACGCAATGCTGTTGAGGATGCGAGTCTTGTCCACCTCCTGAGAGGCCTGCGCTTGCTCGATCTGGATCCCGAGCCCCCTTCGAAGGAGTGCAGTTGGGAAGGCCTGTCCGAATCCCCATGGTTGCATGGCATATTTCCCACATATACTATTATACAGACAAGTCATCCGCACCATTCAGAACGTTTTATCAAAAGACAATGCTAGTAAGGCCTCCTCGCGACGGGACTTGGCAAGAAGTCCGAGGACCGGAAGCACGGAGGTCTCCTCGCCTGCCAGGCCATCCTGGATATTTCAAGTCGGATGATAAGCTGTTGCCAATAGCAGTAGCACTCTGTGAGGGAGACTTGCTATTCGACACAAACACTGCAAAAAACATGTTACCAGCTGTCCGTTATAACATGGGCGGTTGTGCCATCCGCCGTGGCCACATCTAGGCGAAGGCCAGCAGAGTCGCGGTTCTCAACCTCGCCAAGGCGTGCGAGTTATCTCAACCTCGCCAAGGCGTGCGAGTTATGGAGGGTGCAACACCAAACTGCAGACGATTCAAATCTCAAACCCAAATCTACCAGTCTCAACACAAAATCCTGTAAAGCCAGGTGACAGCAATGCTTTCCTCGAAGCAGCCTGGGAGTTCGCAAACAACTACAAGGTTAAAGCATAGCAGCCGCCCTCAAGCCCGCCACCCAAGAGTAACCATGCACAGCGGAGCACCCACCTCCCCACACTTATTAGCCCCGCGCCTCCTGAATCGTGAAATGTAGTGAATATTATTATGACCATGGTTATAATGATCGGGAATCGGATACTTAGGATATATTGTTTGAAGGGGGTGTGGGAATCAATGCACGAACCAAGCCGGGGAACACCAAATGCGCCGAAAAGGCGTGGCATCACCATCCAGCACAAGCAGAACTCCGCGGCAAAGAAGCATTGCCCGATAAAACGATGTTTTGCGAGGGTTGTCCGGGATCTCTTCCTCGAGCTCCTTGGAACAGAAGACGACTGGAAAACAAGAACGGCTTCTACTTTCATTGGCAGCTCAATGTGGCGGCCAGGGCACATGCTGATTGTTGGCATAGGCGCAGACCCAGTACGCAAAGTTTCCTCGAAGGGCGCGCACCTGCGCGTGACGGCGCAGGCACTGGAGGAAGTGAACCACGGGTTCGACCCATGCGTGCGAAACGAACCACGTAGGTTGCTGGGCCGCCGAAGTCTCGGCCACCAACCTCAGCGCATGGTTTCGGTACAAATGCCACCCAAAAAGAAGCAACAGGAGATCTGGAGTCTGGAGTCTCAGTCTCTCACCTTTTTCCGTTGAGATGACAAGAAGGGACAAAGAAGGTCGGCTGCACGAGTTTCGCTTGCTCCCTCTACTAGTCGGCCTCCATCCTCACTCAATCTCACACTGTCCCTTCTTCCTCTCTTCTAATTAGACCGTCCGAGTGGCTCGACATAGCTGCAGCCTCTTGCACGCCAATTTAACGTAGCGGGTTGGATCACCCAATCACGCGCATGGTACAGGTTGAATGTCTCGTAGCACAGAGGCGTGCCCCATTCCTTCCCGAAGGTCCCACTCCAAAACACCACTGCATCGCGGACGAAATCCATGAGGTCCTGGATCTGCTGGATCGTAATCCCGCAGAGCTCCTGCAAGACAGAAATTATGCGGAAGAAATCGCCAACTGTGTGGATTTGGCCTTCGGGGCCCTGGATGTCATCATATCCTCAACATTTTAAGCCCATGCCCTTCCTTCACCCACATCTTTTCTGCCTGACTCTGCGATTGCACCCGTGTAAAATGCTATACTGTGCATGGGGTTGATGTCAGCGTGCCTTTCTACCATTAACTGGTGCAAGCAACGCTGCAAAGCATCATACCAAACTTACCATAACATATCATACCCACCACCATAGACAACTCCGCACGTGACATTTCTGTGTCTATGCTTTCCATAATGCTTTTCACCCAAGATCGGAGGCTCCGTGGGGATCTCCAGGGGCCCGCTGTCAGCTTTGGGGCCCAGGCGCGAATAGTTGGCCAGCGCAAAAGCGTAGGCATGGCCATCATCTGTTCAGGTCAAATAAAGCAGGTCAAATGGCATGTTGACGTACTCAACAACGCTGGGGAACCCCAAAGCATTTCAGGAAGACATTGGATGGCTTGGACTTTATGCTAAAAAAAGCCGAGAACTTGTAATTTGCAGGCGTTCCAACTATGCAGGCTAATTACTCCAAACCACTGAAGCAAAGAGATGGTCCTCCCAGCACCCTGTGGGTGACCTTCTCGCCAGTGAAGGCTGCTGTTTGGCCCCCCATCCCTCTGAAGGGGCCCGGCCTCCGTCGGAGCAGAGATGCTCCGTTGCAGCAAACTGCCGAGGCCCACGAGAAAGCAGTGCATTGCCGTGCCAGGTCTCTGCCAGGTGGTCCTGCACCGCAGCCACGAAGCGTCCTGGTCTCGCACAAGGACTCCCTGAACAGTCCCATCAGGAGCCTATGCGACGTCTGGGTGGAAGGTCTTGCTGCTTGGTCACGCGATACTTAGGTACAACGAGCTGCCCATCAGGTCCTGCAGTCGGCGCCTCATCATCCAAGCTGATCTCTACCACCCCTGTGCCGCTCACATGAATGAACATAGTTGTCATGGCCCCGCAATAGCAATGTGGCACTGACTTTTGCAGCCCACAATTTGTGCATTCAAAGGAGGGAAGTCAAATGCCCAGCCGCTCCTGCCGCTATCTGCGCTATCAAACCCTAAGCCAAACAAAAATGAGAGCGGAGGGACAAGCTTCCTAATTACTGTGACAGTCAACCATGGAACAAGAGCCTGACAGGCATACCGGAAGCCCCCTTCTCGAGCCGAAAATGTGGATTTGGGCCAGGCCAAAGCTCATACCAGCCTCTGAGGTCCCTGCATCATTTGGGGGTTGAGTAATAAGGAGGCCAGGATTGCGAGAAGTATTCATTTGGTCTTGGAACCATAGGATCGATGAGAAGCTTAGCCAGGAAAAGACGGGGGTCTGTAAGACCTCGTTGAAGACTAACAGCCTCTGACCTCTATCGTGACTACCCTGGACTTCCCAGAAAACCCTATAGCCCCTGAGCCTTGGGCTTCGGGCTTCCATTTCAACCCGACAGACGTATATACAAGCCAGGGGTGTATCCAGTAAGAAACCCTAGTTCGAGTCAGGTGTACCAGTTGGTTTGGGATACTGTGGTCATGTACAACGCTCTCTCTTACAATCATGACTGAAACGTAAGTTGTTGGGCTTAAGCGGCTCGAGGTTCAAAGACGAAGGTTTTGTGAGATCTCCAAGCGAAACGATCATCATGCGCGTTCGCCGCTCAGTAGCTGCTATTAGGCCCTGGATCAAGCCAAAGAACCTGTGCAGTCTGTCAAAACAGAATGATGACTTCTGCCCGAGGCCTCTACTACTCTCGCACCTACACCCGAATCTCTTCCCTACACCCCGAGATGCTGATTGCCGACAACTGTTGAGGCTCCATCCTGCACCCCTGAATGCTCAATCTCAGGCCCCTGCCATAGTTTCCACCTCCACCACCTCCTCCGCTGCCGCTGTACCCGCCTCCATAGCCTCCTCTATCGCCTCAAGGCATCAGGAAATCTTAAGACTATTGATGCCATTTTGGGTTGCTACAAGCGGGATCCAAATGTTTGGTGGACATGTTGGGACATCTTTTATTGCTTGGGGTCTGGGGTTGCACTTGGGGATGGGGGGCGCTTGAGACCTTTTGCAATCTTGCGTTGGGCGGAAAAGGCAACAGTAGGCTTTGAGGCAAAAGAGCTGTATGGTTTGCTGTGTTCTCGATGATACAAGATCAGAAGAGAACATGTCAACACTTCTTGTGGTTTCCACAGTATACTTCGAGCGGCATGAACTCCATCATGATCAACAAATGCTGTAGAAGTAGAATCAGAAAAGAGCATGAACAACTTCTCAACGACCGGATCTTGGGGGACCTCGCTTTTGATACGGCTGATATCTGGGTCTGTTCACACCAGGCGATCAAGATAATGCGGGAAGTCCCAAACCCCAAAGCTTTATCACACGTTCGGGAACGTTTTCCCCGAAGTACTGAAGCAGGCCACCACCTGTTTGACAGATGTCATGCGAGATGAAGCTTTAGACTAGTCAGTCGGCATGCCGGGCTTGAGGTTCAGAGATTAAGGATGCAGGGCTTCAGAGGAGCGTTCTGAGGGCTCAGGTGCAAACCTGGATGGAATCATGTCAAAATGATGTGGAACCTTCGGGGAGGCTTCAGGGTCTCAGCCAATAAGCTTTACAAACCTCTGTAGAGACGATCTCACGCAAAGACTCTGGGAGCAGGGCCTCGCGATTGTGAGTTGCACGGTGAATGGGACAAGTCATGAAACGCCACGATGTATGGTAGGTAGGGCTCAGCGAACAGTGCATGGTCATTGCAAGGAGGGTAGCAAACGTTGCCGAAAGAACGAATTGCAAAAGCGCTCGACCAGCATGATGACAAGCACCGGCTAAAGAACTGAACGGCTCTGTAACCACAAGGCCTCCGCCCTTGCCACCATACTTGCCGCCCATGGCTGACGTTGCGTGATGACAGTAGGCCTTTACTTTCTTGCTGGATGGACGTGGACAATCCTAGACCTGCCGTTGAAAGCTAGGGCTAGTTGGGCCGATTGAGAAGCCATCCCTCAATCCTACACCCCTCCACTCCAAGCCTGGAGGCTTTGAGTAGCACAGCGGAGTCACTTTGCAACTGCGCTCATCCCAAGCGGCTTGTTTGTAATTATCCTGCGTCTCTTGTGGTGCAACAGACTCTGGTCGTAAGGTTTGGCAAGTTGAAGCCTAGGGCTCAGATGGTAGGACGCAGTATGCCTGGCAAGTCAAAGCCGGCCCTCAAACCTCAAAGCCTTCTTAGTGGCAGAAAATCGAAGTTCAATGCTTTGTGGTGCTTTGGGAACATTAGGCAGTCTGTTTGGTTTGCGCTGCGAACGCTCGCAATGCTATTGAACATCGAAAAGTCGCGGTAGAACGCAAATGCCCATGACACTCAGATCCAAAGCCCCAGTCCGATAGCCCGGCCCGTCAACTTTTGGAGCCCTCATAAATGAATATATCAACCCTGCAGCGAATCCGTTGCCTTTCAGACTTGGGACTCTGATATTTCAAAGCATGTTTGAAACTTAAGGCTCAAAAATTCATCCACGGAACCCAAGCTCGAAATTCCAAAAGTTGTCACATCCGCTCGCACTTGTAGCTTGCGTTGTTAAGCTCCACTGGGCCAACCAGTGAAGGCCAAGCAAGTGTAAACAAACCTGGGTTCCTGAAGCGCCTCTGTTCCATGGTGATGCAACGCTCGACCATTAACACGTGGACAGAAACAGTCTCAATGACCTGGCTTATCCGTCAATGTCCAAGGTCCTAACGTCCAATATCAGGGTTGTATAAGGTATTTAAAAAGAAAGCAGAACCTCCGAATTAGGAGCCCATACTAGGGCCGATGGTTCGAAGCTCTTTGACATTATCAAGGGCTTGCCGGGTCTAAGGCATTCCATTGTGAACCCTTGTTGAAAACCACATCTGCGCACCAAGCCTGTCAATCTCAGAAGGATCCCCAAGCTTCCCCTGAAGCAAGCCCAAAAAAGTGAAGTTCGGCATGAAATTTGTGCACCACGACTTCAGGTCTTCCAGTCCCTTTTGGCTAATGACAGACTGTCACATAAAAACGCAGAACATCACAGAAACAACTTAAAACAGATGCACCTGTCAGTGCTGGATGTCATGGAATGCCAACACGAGCAAAGATCTGAATACACACTCCACTGCAAAATTGAAGCCCTAGATTGCGAGGCTGATGCACCTTTTCATATTTTGCCGCCATGCTCCACTTGCTCGCTGTGACTTGCCTGCTGCTCCACAAAGTTCCATTGCCTCTCAAGGCTTGACTTTTGGAGGCTTTGGGTAAGAAAGTTTCGCTTTGAAAGCTGGGTTCGGACCCATAAGTGTGGTCCCGAGAGTGCTTTGCTCTTTGGATTAAGCACTGCCTGAATGTCAGACAGATTTCACAGATTCAGGTCCGTCCTGAAAAGCTTCAGCCAGCTGGGGGTACCCCATGTACGGCAAAGTGAGCCACAACGCAACTAACTTACAGCCCCACAAGCCCAAATGCCTGCCCCATGCTGGTTTCCTCAAGCCCCAACCCTAATAAGCCCCCACCCCAAGCCTTGATCCTCAACAGGCCCCTGAACTGCAAGCCTTTAGCCCTAGTCCACGCCTTCAACTCTGACAGCCGTTCGAGTTATACTACAAAAACTATACACCCTACTCCCTGAGAATCGCCTGCATGCTGCGCGTGCTGTTTAACATGTCAAGGTTTAGGCACGTTCCGTGTGTCCTGTGTCTTTTAAGGTCAAACGCATTTTTTTCATCAAACGCATTTTTTTCTGAGATATATAGTCTCATCGCGGGACTTCGGTCTGCGTGCTGAGTCAATTTTTCCGGAATATTGTTTGGCTTGCCGACGGATCTTCCTGTCCACAGGCCTGGATGCCATGGTTTTGCATTTTTCCGGCGCTTGGGGGTGAGATGATCGCCTGGATTATCAGCTGCGCGCGAACGCTTCGCAATTCAGTGTTGATCAAAATTATGCGTGCGGGATTTTGAACTATTTTGGCTCAACTTTAACTTCCGCACTCATCCATGTCGAGAACACGCTGTTTGTCTTGTGTGCTTAATGCATACAGTTGCCAGAGCGTCCATGCCCAAACCATACTCACGTTCATCATTCAATTAAAGGAGTTCGATGACCAGAGCATGCTGCCCAAACCAGAGCAACATTTGTCTTTTGATAAATTCCATGCCCGGAGCATCCATATCCAAACCATCATAGCGCTCGTGTCTCGAAGGCATACGCTTGCTAGAGCATGCATGCCGAAACCACAATAACGTTCGTCGCTTATTGAGTTCCATGACCAGAGCAACCATGCCCAAACCAAAATAACGTTCGTCGTTTATTGAGTTCCATGACCAGAGCAATCCAGAGCACGCATGCCCAAACCATAATAACGTCCGCGTTCCGAGTGCGTACGCTTGCTAGGGCACGCATGCCCAAACCATGATGACATTCGTCGCTTACTGAGTGCCACGACCAGAGCACCCATGCCCATACCATAATAACATCCGTGTTCCGAGTGCGTACGCTTGCCAGGGCACGCATGCCCAAACCATGATAACGTTCGTCGTTTAGTGAGTGCCACAACCAAAGCACCCATGCCCATACCAGAATAACATCCGTGTTCCGAGCGCAGACGCTTGCCAGAGCATGCACGCCCACACCACAAGAAATTCATCTTGTATTGAATTAAATGTCCAGAGCATCCTTGCCCAAACCATTCTTTCGTTCGTCTTTTTTGAATCCAATGACCGGAGCAGCCAGCCTAAACCCTGGTTCCGTTCATGTTCTGAATGCATACACTGGCCAGAGCATCCATGCCCAAACCATATTAACGTTCATCATGGAAGGAGTTCGATGACGAGAGCTGGCTGCCCAAACCGTGATAACGTTTGTCTTGTGTTGCTTGAAAACGAGATAGTGCTTAAAACAAAGTAGTTTGTCCAGGATTTGTGGGCCCTTGTTTAGTACCCCCAAAACGCGCTTCGTTATGTATTGGTCTTGCCACGACCTGCAAACGCTCAGGCGACCTGCAAAGACGTTACCTAGTAGCAGTAGGAGCAGTAGCAGTAGCGGTACACAAGTACAAGTGCTAGTGCTATAGTAGTTGTCGTATGGATTGCTCGTGCGGCCTTGGACCTCTCAAAGGACCGACTTAGCGGCCAAAGCAGCGGCTCAATGAGGCCGCTCGCGAGTGCGCCTGCACTGCTGGATTGGCCTACTGTGAAGTTCATGGGCAAGCATGGGGTAAGGCTCTGTATGCAGGAGTTCGTTCGTGTCCTTATTATTCCAGTTCACGGGCAGTGAGGTGAAGACAGAACAACCAGTTCGGTGACAAAGGCAAGCGCGCTACCCTGCCTACGATGGCCGCAGCAGT